>PVJO010005439.1:0-98563 GCA_004026905.1 Hystrix cristata | reverse complement strand
AACATTAAATTTACTGGAGAATAGAATAGGAAGAACCCTCGAAGACATAGGGGTAGGAAAAAAATTTATGAACAAAACCCAGACTGCACGGGAAACAATACAAAGAATCAGTACTTGGGACCACATGCTATTAAAAGGTTTTTGCACAGCAAAAGAAATCACCAATAGAGTAGGGCGAAAACCCACAGACTGGGAAAAATATCTGCTAGCTATCCATCAGACAAAGGTCCACAATTTTTTTGTATAGCTTTCTTCTGCACTTGTTATTTTCTTGTTAAACTATCAAACTATTTATCCCCAACATGTTTAGGATCAAGTAAACCACAACCACTCGCCAAAATTTTGTGTTTCGAGTGACATCATAGTTGCTGCATAACTCATCAACAACATCTATTCCACTTTGGTTCTGTTGCAGAAAGTTACTATCTCAGGCTTCAGTTTTGTAGAGGTTTCCCTGTCAATAATTCCATAATGGTTCAATGTTGACAAGTTGACCTCAGCAGTATCAGTTTGATTTTCGTTGCCATGTATGAGGTCAATGTTGTATCTTTCTGAAATCCAAAGATTGTACTATACAATCCTCTGTTTTGAAACTGCAACATTTCATTTGTAATTTCTGCTTTGTTCCTGCCTACAGTTCCTACACTGGTCAATTTAAGCTCTGTTGCCAAATGTAACCTCAATTGGAAACTGGGTACAACTGTTAAATGTCACATTCCAATTAGTTTGGAAGATGGGAGCAACGAGTCTGTTCACAAAAATAATTCAGTTTTTTATTATACTAATAAGGCCCTGGTGGCTGAGTTCTAGGATAAATTTCTAAATCGAATGCAAAATGTCATGTGTACAAGGGCATAAACTTTTCTACCTTATTTTGAAGGTTTTTGGGGCATACACACCCTAAAGCTACAGCGACCACCATGAAATGCTGCTAGGTATTCATCATAGTCATATATTCAGATGGTGTGTGAATTTCTTGATAATTACCTACAAATTGTTCGAACAATGAGCAGAGAGCAGACAGATTACAAATAGTTTTTCTTCTTCCTTGGTGAGTGCTTTAGTCATCAAATGTCAGGCAAATCTGAGGGAAACCAAACATCTTCAGTGTCTTTGTTATTCTACAAATCTCAAGCCCACACTCCTAAGTCTTTTATATCCATAAATCTTTTACATTCCTGGATTTTAGCAAGATAAAGCCCTGCTAAAACTACAGCAAACCTATGAATGCTTTCATTTCAGCTTGTGAGGTGTCACAATAAACATATTTTTGAGTATGGCTGTCAGTGCATACAGAACGGTTTACTTGTATCCCATCGTTTGTATATTTCACAACATCTGGTAGCATTTCATCTGTTACAATTTCCAACATTGAATGGCAATGCTGGCATTCCGTCCAATAGGTTTCAACCCTTCCAAGATCCTCACTACATTTTATGATGTAGTTCTAACACTGCATCGTTTCATTGGTTGGGTGACCACTTTGTACCATTTTGACTAGTCAAATATATACTAACACTGCTGTTCTCTTTGTCATCTGAATCAGGAGGTCATTCCCTGTGTCTGTACATATCAGTTGATTCTTGCTCCACTTCACTGTCACAGGAACTTTGGCTCACATGGCCAATGTCAAATCCCAAATGTACACCTGTTGCTGCTTTGGAGCTCCTGTACACACCCTGCCTGCATATGGCAAGTGGGCAAATGCACAGATGGATTCCTGCTATGTCCACGCTCAGCTACTGTGAGCCACGCCCACATTCCATTATGATATAGTACATATGTACACAACAGATGAATGGTGTGGGTGTATTTTAGCCCCTACAATGCCCGGTAAACGTACCCAAAACCTGTCACAGGGAGTGTAATGAGGGTAAAAATCTGATTTGACACTTTTGCATAGGTGTACACACCTTGACATTTGTCTTACCAAGTGGGTAAACACAAAGATTGCTTCCTGTATCCCCCAGGCACCACTACTGAGCTGCCCAGCTGGCTGCTATAATGCTAATGTACAAATTTACAGTAGAAAAATGATGTGGGTTTTTTATTCCCATTGTTATGCCCCACGTTAATGATATCATCCATATGCCCTTGCTAGGTACCCACTTCCCTATTAGATCAATTATTAACTAAGTGGCTATACTTCTAAATTTATTGGTTGATCACAGTTTGACCCATGTATAACCCACCTCAAGATTTTGCCCCATAAAACATTCTTGGAGAAATGATCTCAGCGGCAACCCACTCAGGACCCCTCCTGTTTCTCAGGAGCTATTCCCATTCCCCACTCCTATTCTGCAATAAGCCTTTCCTACTCTTATCCTCCTCTGTCCTTTGTAATTCATTCTTCGATTTTAAGGGACACAATCTCAGCACATCTGACATCTAGCAGGTCAGGAGTTATATTTCTCTACATCACTATCACAGAAAAGAAATTGAAATAAATTATTTAAGGACAACTTATTAAAGCAGCTCTATAGAAAAAGTAAAAATCTGAAAGGTTTTCAATTTTTTAGAGAGATGAAATCTGTTCATAAAAACAGAGAACTCTAGGCCCATTGCTTTCCTGGAGCACTCTTCAACATTTAAGAAAAAAACTACCCTATAAATATTTTTTATGAAGATAAGAGGAGGGAATACTTCCCTACTCATTTTATACAAAGATAGTAATGCTGATATGATAATGACTACTAGAAAACAACCCTAGCAACACTACTTAACACTGAGGTAAAGATCCTATTGAAATATTAGTGAATGCACTATAAGAACACATAAAAGGAATAGTATTACCATGACAAAGCAAGGTTTATTCTAGGAATGCAAGACTCATTTTCCAGGTCACGACAGATGCTTTAAAAAGCGCTTGGAAAAAAAAAAAAAAGCACCTGAAATTCAGTGTCTATTTGTAATTCCACAAGAAATATATGACAGATTGGAAAGAAAAAACCAAAATAGACATTTCCCCCCCTTAGTACCAGAGACTGAACCCAGGGCCTTCCCACTGAGCTATATTCCCAACTGTTTTTTTTGTTTTTTGCTTTTTGGTTTTTGTTTTTTTATATAGACAGGGTTGGTTAAGGCATTTAGGTGCTAAGTTCCACAGGCTTGGTTCAAGTTTGGAATCCTTCCCCCAAAGCCTCCCATAATGAGTACATTGCATGGCAAGTTAAAATGTTTTTTCTTTATAGACAGTAAAACAATATATAGGGGTTGGGGATTTAGTTCAGTGGTAGAGCACTTGCCTAGCAAACCCAAGTCACTGAGTTTTATCCCCAGGACACACACACAAAAAAAAGAAAAACCAAACCAAACCAAACCAAAACCCGAATATGCAGAAAATCCTGAAGAATTTGCCAAAAAAAGCGACTAGGAGTAAGTAAATTTGTAAGTGCTTAGAATACAAAATCCATTTACCATAATATCAAAAAACTAGAACTACTTAGGGATAAATTTAACAAAATAGTACTTGATTTACACCACAAAAAAATTTTCCAGATATTCCTAGAAAAAATCAATAGAGATCTAAATAATAGACAGATACACTACATTCTTGGGGCAGGAATAAAATTACTCTTATGATGTTAATTCTGGCCATACTGAGCTAAAGATCTAATACAATTCTAGTTAATGTTCATTCCATCAAGATTTTTGTAAAACTCAACAACATAACATTAAAATTTATATGGAAATTTAAAGAACTGGGAATAGAAAAAAATGATCCTGAAAAGTTAGAATAGGCTGGGCATGGTGGCATATGCCTGTAATCCCAGCACTCAGCAGGCTAAGGCAGGAGGATCACTGCAAGTTCGAGACCAGCCTAGGCACATAGTGAGTTCAAGGCCAACCTGAACTACATACCAAGACCCTGTCTCAAAAAACAAACAAACAAAAAACCCAAAAGGTAGAACAAAGAGGATTGACAATACCTGATTTCAAGACTTACCATTCAGTATAAAATTACAG
This sequence comes from Hystrix cristata, assembly GCA_004026905.1. Classification (NCBI taxonomy): domain Eukaryota; kingdom Metazoa; phylum Chordata; class Mammalia; order Rodentia; family Hystricidae; genus Hystrix; species Hystrix cristata. Next base: position 94,597 of record PVJO010005439.1, on the reverse strand, counting down.
TAATCGAGACAGTGTGATACTGGCATAAGAACATAAAGACTGAATGACCTAGATATGTAGGTCAATTGATTTTTGACAAAGATGCCAAGTAATTCAACATAGCACCAACTGTTTTTAACATAACAGTTAGAGAACAACAAGCTGCCCATATGGGAAAAAACACAAATCTTGACTTACACCTCACATATTTGTTAACAATAACATGAAAGATAATATAAATACAAAATTAAAAGGCTAAGCTGTAAGCCAGGAGGGGTGCATGCCTGTGATCCCAGCACTGAGGGAGGCTGAAGCAGTAGGATGGCAAGTTTGAGTTCCAGCTGGGCAACTTAGTGATACCCTGTCTAAAAATAAAAAATAAAAAAATAAAGCAGACTTGGGATGTAGCTCAGTGGTGGCGTGCCCCTGAGTTCAATCCCTAGTATACCCAAAAAGAAAGCCAAAAACAATAAAAAAGACAATTCAATAAAGGTCAAAAGATATGAAAGACACAACATAAGGATATATAAAAGTTCAGTAAGAACATGAAATGGTATCAAATGCCATTAGTCATCAGACACATGTAAATTAAAACAATAATGAAATGTCCCTGCACATTATCAGAATGACTAGAATTTTAGAAACTGGCAATAACAAATATTAGTGGAGATATGGAGACACTGTAACATACATTGCTGGTAGAAATTTAAAATATTAGTCAAATGTGTGACAGAATGTTACAGTCAAACATGTACACACCAAATGGCCCAAAACTGAAACTTCTATGTATTTTTCCATGAGAAATGAAACCGTTAGTCTACACAAAGACCTGAACACAAATCTTTGTAACAGCTTGGTTCCTAAACCAAAAATAATAAAAAGGTCTATGAAGAGGTGAATGAATAACCAAATTGTGGTCTATTCATAAAACAGAATAGTATTCAACAATAAAAACACAAAATATTTTGGTACGCACAAAAAAAACCCCAACAAATCTCAAAATGATTACCTGGAAAAAGAAACCATACAAGAGAGAACATACTATGTGATTTCACTTACATGAAATTTTGTAAAAGGACAAATCTCTAATCTGTAGTGGCAAAAAGTGAATTGCCTAGGGGGTTGAGGTTTAAGGACTGACCAGGATGAAGTGATTAAAGCTTTCTACATTTTAACTGTGGTGGTTGCTCCATGAATGTGCCTTTGACACAACTCTGATCATAAACTTGGCATGAGAAATATACATAACTGGCAGCTATACAAAATTTTTATTTCTTGGCAATATTTTACTTAAGCTAAAAACACTGCAAGAGTTTTAGCATATTATCCATTTTTTTAAATAAAATTCAAGATTTATTTCTCACTCCTATCAATTTCTGTATCTCTCATTCAATTCTAAGTCATTCATATCTCAGTGCAAGAGCCATGGAGATTCACTTGGTTAAATTTCGAATGTATTGTAAATATGTAAAGGACTATTCCCTTTACATAACTGTAGTCTCAAGTATTCGGAAGGGGGGCTGGGGATTTAGCTCAGTGGTTAAAGTGCTTGCCTTGCAAGTACAAGGACCCGAGTCTGATCCCCAGCACCAAAAAAAAAAAAAAAAAAAAAAAAAAGTATTCAGAAGGGTGTGGCAGTAGAATAACAAGTTCAACAATAGCCTGAACAACTTAGTGAGACCCTGTCTTAAAATAATCTCAGGACTTCAGGAAGATGGCAGAGCAGTGAAAAGCAGAGAAAAGCCCTCTCTGAGATTTGTTGTCCCGACACTGGAATATAGCAATTTAGGAAGAGAAGAAGGAGGGAAGTGTGTTCCCAGGACCCAGCACGGATCTGGGGCGAGAGCTGAAGCCCACGGGGAAAGCAAAAGGAGAGACCAGCATAGAAGAAGGAGGTGACAGATGGACAGTACTTTCTCCCAGAGTTCTGGCTCATAGCCCCAGCTTGCAGGCCATGGTGGCAGCTCCAGCTCTCAGTGGGCATGACACAGCTTGAGCCTACACACACAGAGACAACTAGTTACCCCAGAGGACTCCATGGAAAGACACGCAAGCAGAGTGGAGCAATGGACATGGTAGACTACAGTGGCTGGTGAGTTATCTGAGCTATCTGGTCTTGGACATCCCCCAGGAGAGGGTGGTAATCCGCTGATCACCATCTTGGAAAGGGGCCAAGCTCAAAACTCAAAGAAGCTGGCAGGGGCCTTTGGTGCCAGGGCAAGGCAGGGCAAGGTAGACCACACTTCAAACTCAAATTGGCAGGAGGTGGAGCCAAGTTCAAACTGGCAGGGAACTGAGTCCAAGCTGGTGGGAGACACACAGTGTGTCTCCAGCTGAACAAACTGGGTTCCAATCCCACAGCCAGAGACCAGACTGAACTTCAGTAGAACTGGTGAATCTTTGCTATTGAACCCAGCTGGGAACACCCACTACCCTGCAATAAATCTACTGCTGGGATTAATCAACATGGACCTGGGCCTGTCTACTCTGTCTACCAGTGATAATGGAGACACACGTAGAAGGTCTTTTTTTTTTCCCTCCACTCTTCTTTTCCTTGTTTTTTTTTTCTTCTTTTTACAGGAAAGTGAATTTCCAGTTTTGGGCTATTACTGTTTTGTTCTAGCCTTGCTTTTATTTCTTCCTTCTTTCCTTCCCTCCTGTTTTCTTTACGAGTTCCCCGAAGGTTGCATAATTTCCCCATTTACCAACCTTGCTTCTCATCTCTTTCTCTCCATTTCTCTATTCTTTCCTCCTAATCTCTTCTGAATTTTCAACCCGGAGGGTAAAATCACCGTACTGAGGGCATACTTAGTGTATACAAGTTTCTGGTTTATTTTGGATATTGTTATATAACCACAAATCTACTTCATGTGTTTAAAAGTGGCAGATCAATAGTTACCACAGTTTGTCATTTTCCAGGCTGTCTTTGATACTACTGTTATTGCTGATTGTACGACTTTAGCCACAGTGACAGAACTGTTCAAATCAGTTCTTCTTTGTATGCCAAGACTGAATTTAGCAGAGGGTCATAAATCACACTTTAGACCACAGTCAAGGAACTGGGGCTGGCCAAAAATAGACAGCAACTTCTCAACCCTAATGAATTGAAGAGGCAGACTCAAAACGTACAAACCAGCTACACCTGGAAGATCTCTGCAGTCGTAGTCATTTCCAAAGAATTCTCGAAACTAACAAAAAAGCTACCTGCCATAGGCAATTCATAAGCATCAACCCAGGAATTAAAATAAAGAAGAAGAAATAGAAAATGAGAAAACACACAAACAAGATGCAACCTCAGGACTCTAGCTCAACCACAAGCAAACTCAGGAGGTAATGAAGTAGAACAATCTGAATACTTCCCACCTAGACTCTTGGAGCCAGTAACAGGGGAAGTAACAAAACAGATGAATGTGGCTCTAGAAAACATCAAAACAGAAATCATTTCTACAATGAAAGATGTGATTAGTGACTCTAGAGCAGATACAGATATATAGAGGAGCTTAGGAAAATGATGGAAAGCATAAATGCCCAACACAGGAAAGAAATGCAATCCATGAAACAGATTCAAACAGATAACTAGGAGATTAAAAATCCCACTGAAAGTATAGGCAGTAGAATGAAACAATGTGAACACAGAATTTCAGATACAGAAGACAAGATTGTGATTAATGATTGAGAAAAGAAAGAGGTCTTCAAGGAGGGGAATCAAGATACATCATGTAGATGTACAAAATAACCATGATGAATGTGATCATTATGTATACAATGTATCAATACATGGTCTTGGAAAAAAAAAAGAAGAAAGTTCTTCAAAATATTAAGGGATCATGAAGCTGCTAGATGACACAAAGAAAAATAACATAAAATTGAGCAGAGTCAATGAAAAAGCATAAGATAGTACAAATGACATAAAAACCCTGTTCACAGAAGTAATGGCAGAAAACTTCCCTAGTATGGAAAAAGAACTGGACATACAGACAAGTGAGGCATACAGAACTCCAACTAGCCACGATCAACAAAAATCTTCCACAGGGCATATAATAGTCAAGATTCCAGAAATTCAACACAAGAATAGAATATTGAAAGCTATTAGAGAAAAGAAACAAATAACCTATAAAGGAAAGCCCATTAGAATAACAGCAGACTTCTCAACACAAATCCTCAAGTCAAGGAGAGCTTGGAGTGAAGTAAAGAAAACAACCTTTGGCCCAGATTGATGTACCCAGCAAAACTATCTTTCAAAATTGTTGGAGATGTAAGATACTTCCAGGACAAAGAACATCTAAGAGATTCATGACCCCCAACCAGCACTCCAAAATGTTCTGAAGGACATTCTAGAATGAAAAAATGAGGACTACAACTCCAAGAATCACAATAGAATGAATTCTTCAGGCAAGGCAAGTAATTAAACAGAAGGGAAAAATATGGAGCCAACAACAGGTAAATAAAATGACAAGAATAACTCAACATGTGTCAGTTATAACAATCAATGTAATTGGTGTCAACTCACCAATCAAAAGCAGCAGACTGGCAAGAATGGATCAAGAAGCAAGACCCAACAATATGCTGATACAAGAAATACATTTAATTCAAAAAGAAATTCACAGACTGAAAGTCAAAGGATGGAAAACAATACTTCATGTGACAGGAAACTGGGAAAAAGCAGGGGTAGGTATTCTATTTGCAGACAGAGCAGATTTCAACCCAAGACTCATTAGGGAAGACAAAGGTCACTACATCCTTGTAAAGGGAACAATCCAAGAAGAAGAGATGACAATCATAAATATATATGCACCAAATACTGGCACACCTAACTACATACAACTAATATTAATGGACATGAGAAACCAAATAAGCACTAATACGATTGTAACGGGGGACTTCAATAACCCACTGTCACAAATAGACAGATCAAGTAGACAAAGAGTCAACAGGGAAATATCAGAACTAAACTAAACTTTTGAACAAATGGACTTAGTAGATGTATACAGAGTATTCAACCCCACAACATCAAAATACATATTCCCCTCAACCGCACATGGGAATTTCTCCAAAACAGATTGAAGTAGGAATAGGGTGTGGCTTGACCTGGCTGGGAAGATGGACATGACCTTGCAGGAGTGGCCTTGACCTGACGTCAGCCTGGGGCACGAAATTCCAATCAACCCTCTTCTCACAGGATCAGGAAACTCTCACGAGAACATAATCCAGATTAATGTGAATGACACCACAACCTCCCTCTCTTGCCCTTTTGCCCATTTGCCCTCTTGCTCTCCTAACCTCCTTTGCCCTCTGACCCCTAACCCATGCTTCATCTTTAGCTCCCTTGCCTCCCATTCCTTTTTAGATTCTCCAATTGTGGCAGCGGATGGTTATTTCATTCACCTGGCAAAAGCAGTCCCCCCTTTTTTTACATAAACAAACCTCCTTAATGCCCTAAAATTCGCTCCTGCAATTCATTGCCTATGTGGATAAAGAACCTGGAAATATCCTCTCCGAAAGCCCCGTACCTTCCTGCATCAAGACCATATACTAGCTCATAGACATGCTTAAGTAAATGCAAAGGATCTGAAATTATCCCATGCATACTATCAGACCATAGTGCATTGAAACTGGAAATAAACAGCAAGAGGAACCACAAAAGCTTCATAAACACAAGTAAATTAAATAGCACCCTACTGAACAATCAGTGGGTCACAGATGAAATTAAGGAAGAAATTAGTTTCTACAGTTGAATGATGATGCCAATAGAACCTACCAAAATTTATGGGACACAATGAAAGCAGTCCTGCAAGGGTAATTCATAGCATTGCACTCCCATTAACAGAAATACAGAGCAAGCACAAATAAACAACCTAATGTTGAACCTCAAGCTTCTAGAAAAAGAAGATCAAGTCAAACCCAAAGCTCATAGGAGGGAGAACATTAGAAAGATCAGAGATGAAATTAATGCAATTGAAACTAAGAAAACACTACAAAGAATCAATGAATCAAAGAGTTGGTTCTTTGTAAAATTACATTGACAAACCCTTAGTCAACCTTACCAAAAAAAGTAAACAAAAGACTCAAATTCATACACTTAGGAATGAAAAGGGTGAAATCACAACAGATACTGCAGAAATCCAGAAGACCATCAATACCTACCTTCAAGAATCCATATTCTACTAAGATTGAAAACACAGAAGAAATAGATTCCTAGATACATATGAATTACCAAAACTTCATCAAGAAGATATAAAAACTCTAAATAACCCAGTATTAGCAACTGGAATTGAAGAAGTAATTAAAAACCTACCAGCAAAGAAAAGCCCAGTGCCCAATGGATTCACTGCTGAATTCTACAAGAAATTTAGAGAAGATTTAATGCTACTTATTTTCAAACTTTTTAACGAAATTGAAACAGAAGCAATACTCCCACATTCATTCCTGGAAGCAAGCATTACCCTGATATGAAAACCAGAGAAGGAGCCAATGAAAAAAGAGAACTACAGACCAATCTCAATAATGAACATAGACGCAAAAATCCTCAATAAGATACTGGCACACAGAATGAAACAAAGCATTAAGAAGATTATACACTATGACCAAGTAGGATTCATCCCAGGGATGCAGAGATGGTTCAACACACGCAAATCAATAAATGCTATACAACATATTAACAGAGCCAAGGACAAAAACCATTATGATCAACTCAGTAGATGCATAAAAAGTATTTGACAAGGTCCAACACCGATTCGTGATTTAAAAAAAAAACCTGCAGAAAACTAGAATAGATGGTCTTTATCTCAACCTGATTAAAGCCATCTATGACAAGCCTACAGCCAACATCATACTAAATGGTCAAAAACTAAAAGTTTGTACTCTAAAATCTGGAACAGGACAAGAATGTCCACTCCCGCCACTCTTAATCAGTATAGTTCTGGAAACATTAGCCAGAGCAATTAGACAAGAGAAAGAAATACAAGGAATAAGGATAGGAAAAGAAGAAGTTAAATTATCATTAATTACAGATGACATGATAGCCTATATAGAAGACCCCATCAAAACTCCACCAAAAGACTTCACAACACCTTTCATAATAGCATCAATAAAAAAATCTATACATCAAAAACCACAGCACTTTGAAAAAGGAGATTGAAGAAGATATCAGAAAATGGAAAGATATGCCTTGCTCTTGGGTAGGAAGAACAAATGAAGTGAAAATGGCCATACTCTCAAAACTGTTATACAGATTTAATGCAATCCCAATTAAAATACCAATAGCATATCTCACAGAATTAGAAAAAACAATCCTAAAATTCATTTGGAACCAAAAGAAACCTAGACTAGCAAAAGCAATTCTGGGCAACAAAAGCAAAGCAGAGCCCATCACCATCACTGACCTAAAATTGTATTACAAAGCTACTGTAATAATGTTCTTGATAAATAAAAAATACAATAAAATAAAATAAAATAAAATAAAATCAGCATTGTCCTGGCAAAAACACAGACCCCAGGACCAATGAAGATGCAGAAACATGTCCAAACACTCTCAGTCATCTTATCATTGACAAAGGGGCCAAAAAACTTCACTGGAAGAAAGAAAGCCTCTTTAATAAATGGTGCTGGAAAAACTGGCTCTCCACATGCTGAAGATTAAAACTAGACCCATATCTTTCCACATGCACTAAGTTACAATCAAAGTGGATCAAAGATCTAAATATTAAAACAGAAACACTGAATCTGTTGGAAGATAGAATAGGTAGAACTCTTGAAGACATAGGTATAGGCAAGGAGTTTATGAACAAATCCCAAATTGCTCAGAAAATGCCACAAAGAATCAACAACTGTGATCTAATCTTATTAAAAAGCTTTTGCACAGCAAAAGAAGCCACCAACAAGGTGGAGACAACCCACAAAGTGGGAAAAAATTTTTGCCAGCTTTTCCTCCGACAAAGGAAATATACAAAGAACATCTCAAATATACAAAGAACTCAAAAAAATCAGACCCCCTAAATTTAAAGACTCAGTCCAAAAGTGGGCAGCTCAAATGAATAGACATTTCTCAGAAGAAGAAATAGAAACAGCAAAATAAACGTATGAAAAAATGTTCAGTATCACTGATCATTGGAGAGATGCAAATTAAAACAACACTCAAATTCCACCTCACTTCAGAAACAATGGCAATTATCAACAAATCAGCCAATCAACAAATGCTGGAGGGGCTGTGGAGAAAAAGGAACCCTTCTCCACTGTTGGTGGGAGTGTAGACAGGTGCAATTGCTATGGAAATTAGTGTGGAGATTCCTCAGGGAACTAGAACTAGAGGTTCCATTTGACCCAGCTATTCCACTACTTGGTATCTTCCGAAAAGACTTAAAAGCATCATACCGCAGCGATACATGCATACCCATGTTATAGTGGCACAGTTTGTAATAGCTAAATATTAGAAACAGCCCAAATGCCCTTCAGCCAAGGAATGCATAAAGAAAATGTGTTTTTTTAATATAATGGAGTACTACTCTGCCATAAAGAACAATAAGCTTGAGACATTTCTAGGTAAATGGATGCATCTTGAGACCATACTCTTAAGTGAAATAAATCGGACACACGTTTAAGTAACACATCGTTTCTCTGGTGTGAAAAACTGAAAGTGTAAATAAAGACTAAAATGTATTACATTGGGAAAGGGAACATGGAGGGAGCAAGGAAAAGGAACAGAGGGACAAGAGAAATAAGAAATAGAAGGAAAAAATGGAACCAAAGCTTTTGTACATAAGGAAGGAGGAGGAGGTGAAGGGAGGGGAGAGGAATGGGAAAAAAAGAAGCAACAACATATATCGTGTACAGGTACAAATCCCCTATGATGAACGTTACCATTATGTACATCTAAAATGTACCATTAAAATATAATTTAAAGAAATAAACTTTACAAAAAAAAAGATACCATTTCCTTTCCACATTTCCAGTAAATTTTAAAATGAAAGATTTTATATATATATGTAATAATATAATCTGCATATATATTACATATGTACATTTTTTTCTAATACAAATGGTAACTCATGGTATGCCTGTGAACGCAAGGAAATATTTTCTTTGGAAGTTAATTTTAAAAATTTACTTTTGAATTTTTTAAAAGATTTAATAAATAATCTATACAAACTAAAACAATAATCAGCTCAGCATGAGGCCTTGATTTCAATACTCTGTGTGTTTATCTCCATATATATTTACATTTTCAATCCACGTTTTCAGTATTATAAATTTTAAAAAAAGTTTCCAGGTAATCTTTAGAAAAACTGCCTCTCCCTGACACCGACCCTTCTCAGCTTGAAGCAGCTAGATTTAAATATCGCCCATTCTCCCCTAACCACAGTTAGGGATACCTCTTCAGAAGCGGGGAATACTATAGACATTTTAGTATGGTATAAATATTATAGGCAGTCAGACAGGGCTGGGCCCTCAATGGAGTCAATACACAAGAGGAAAATACACTACAACTATGGCTAGAGGCGCACCCATTGAAGGTCAGGCCTCAAAATAAGGCCAAGGGATAAACAATGAACTGAAGATTACACTTTTCTGATCTGTAAACTCTAGGTCACCCAAGTGGGTGACCAAAACCTCCAGATCCACCCCATCCTGGAATGTCTTTATTCTTTCCATGCTCATTTACTATGTGACCTTCTTCTTCATTGGATCAATATTACCTAAGGGACTACACTTGTAATATTATTGGTTAATCATCATTTTGACACACATTGTACCCACCTCACGATTTTGCTCTATAAAACTTGCCCTGAAAAGTGAGCTTGTTGGCAACCCACTCGGGTCCCCTCCTGTCTCTCAGGAGCTCTCTTTCTCTCTCTCAATAAATTTCCTACTCTTAAAAAAAGAAAAAAAAAACTGCCTCACTAAAGAACTGACCCCATTTTTTATTTTTTGGATTTATTTATTTACATTATTACATGTTTGTGACAGATTCATCGTGGTTGATACATATACACATTACATTTTAATCTTTTTCTTCCTTTCCCCTCCCCTCCTTCCTCTCTCCCTCTATCAGGTATTTTTACTAAAACAACACGATCAAACAAAACATATCTCAAGAGTACAAAATTAGATGAAAGAAGATGCTACCAGAAACAAAATGTCAACAAAAGTTTGAAAGGTACAAAGTACTACAGACAAGGGCCAAATGACATAATAGAATGGAGAAAGCTGAGCCAGAAATGCTCACAGAGAAGGAATTCAATAAGCATCGGATCTGATATCTCAGAACATTCGTCTGTTAATACAAATAGAAAAGTGGAATGAAAGCAGAAGGACTGGTTGAAAGGCTATTTAACCAACAGTAATATCTATCAGATTTGAAAAACCATCAATAAAAGTCAGGTGATGATTCCTCTTCAAAAACTGGAGAAATAAGATTCTAGGGGAAATATAGGATCCAGGGAACAAGGAATCCAAAACAAGAGATAGGTAAGGGAATTCCCAGGGTAACAATGAAAAGGAGTTAAAGCAGATCAAATTGGAGTAGCAAAAAGAAGCTTCAACAGTGACAGTTCCAAGAAAAACACGATACAAAACTAAACTCGATCAATTTCCCAGTATATCTAAACTTACTAAGGAGTTCTGGGGTTCTGGTAGAAAACTGGGAAATAAATTGATAATAGCTATATAAACAAAAGACTTAGAAAAAAAGTACAAACATTGAATCTAGTAAAAGCAACAAGAGAAAGACATGCAAAGAAATGTAATCAGCATAAACTATATGCAGATATGCATGCGTGACTGTATACTATATAGGCAATATAAACAATGTGAACTGCTATGAATATTTATCTAGTTATACTCATATCAACACTGACTAAAGGTTTTACCAAGAAGTGTAATATAACCTTACTCAGAATGAGAAAAGAGAAGTATGCCTTTAGTGAATTGTAGAAGAGCACTAAATCCCTAATTTACATATCAGGAGTAATGTCTAAAAGTGATGAGTTAAGCATAACTATTATAAGCACATTAAAGAGAAACCTAACAGGAAAAAACAAAGAATAGTTAAAAGAACAAATAGTCGTTGCCTCAAGTGAGAGACTCCTAATTTTTCAATATAGTCTTACAGGAATAATTGTCTTTAAGAAAGAGTATGTTCTAAATTTTATAAGAAAAATAAAAAGAATTGGGGCCAGGGATTTAGCTCAGTGGTTAGAGTGCTTGCCTAGCAAGCACAAGGCCCTGAGTTCAATCCTCAGCACCAAAAACAAAGAAAAAAAATTAATTAGAAATGACAAACCAAATAATAACACATGAAATATGTTACCGTATTACATTTTATCTGAAATAAGATGTAAAATATAGCATATACCACATACAGTGATCCTATTTATGTATAACACAAGTACTCATATACATGTCAAAGATCAGAATAAAAAACTCATAATATTGGATTTTAATGGATTTTTGAATAAGGCTATTACTTGCTGAAAAATATTAAATAAAATTAATTAACACCACAAAAAAAGCAATCAGATTTAAAGTACCTCTTAGTGCAATGCAAGAGAAGGTACACATTACCACCTGTGACTGTTTTTGCCAAAAACTGAACTGAATTTAATCAGATCAGGTCTCTGTATGCAACTACCAGTTTACAGGACATATAAAGGCCAATGAACGTCATCACAGGGATATCACCCAAAAAAACAAATTTTACAGGAAATACTATAAAATATGCTTACTTAAAATAACTGTAAAAATGGAAAAAAATAACAAAATGAAAAACACAGATTCAAATAAATAAGAGATATCACACCCAAATGCTACATACATTGTATTTTTAAGAGCCACCACTATGTTTGTGAGCAAATGAGGGAATTAAGTGTAATGGTACTGAAGTACTGTTTAAAAGGACCTTATCTTTTTTGGTGATGGGGATCAACTCAAGGCCTTGTGCTTGCTAGGCAAGTGCTCTACCACTTGAGCTAAATCTCCAACCACAGGGCCTTATCTTTTAACAATATAGTCTCAACAAATTTCAGATGAAATTATATGATTCCTGGGATGTGCTCTAAAATAACCCAATCCAAAAATGGGCATCTGAAATGGATAAACATTTCTCAGATGAAGAAATTAAAATGGCAAACAGATATATGAAAAAGTGTTCAACATCACTAGTTATTCGAGAGATGCAAACCAAAACAACATTAAGATTCCATCTCACTCCAGAAAGAACCACGTTTATGAAAAAATCAACCAATAACAAATGCTGGCGGGGCTGCCGGGGAAAAAGGAACCCTCCTCCATTGTTGGTGGGAATGTAGACTGGTCCAGCCACTATGGAAATCAATATGGAGATTCCTCAAACAACTAGAACTAGAGGTTCCATTTGATCCAGCTATCCCCCTACTGGAGATCTTCCCAGAAGAACTGGAATTCTCATACCACAGGGATGTATGCACAACCATGTTTATAGCAACACAATTTATAATAGCTAAGTCTTGGAAACAGCCTAAACACCCAACAACCAATGAATGGCTAAAGAAGATGTGGTTTTTCTACATAATGGAGTACTACACTGCCATAAAAAAGGATAAACCAGAGGCATTTGTATGTAAATGGATGTTCCTTGAGAACATACTATTAAGTGAAATAAATCGGACACTCATGAGTACACATCGAATTGTTTCTCTGAGATGAGAAACCATGGATGTAAGAAAGGACACAGAGGTGTAATAGATATAATTTAAAAGGAAGAGAATATTCAAAGGAGAGGAGCATTGGACAGAGGCCGGGGGGAGAAGCCAGAAGGGAAAAGAGGGATAGAAAAAGGAAAGGGAATTCATGGAGAAATGTGAATGAGCCTGCTGTAAATAGGGATGAAGGGAACAGAGGGGAGGGGCGGGGAAGAGTGGGGGAGAACCAAGATGCATCATGTACAGGTACAAAGTAAATGTGATGAATGTAACCATTATATGTACATTGTACCAATACATATTCTTGGTTAAAAAATAATAAATAAATAAATAAATAAATTTGTGGCTAAATAAAAAAAAAAAAACAAAACACCAGAAAGCAAAACAGATGAAACAAGACTAGCTCTGTGTTAGTAAGAGATGAAGATGAGTTAATGGACACCTCGAAGTTTACTGTACTATTATACCTGTCTATTTCTAAATATTTACAATATAAAGTTCATTTAAAAACTGAAATCCTGGGATTTGAGAATTTAGCACCCCCCCAAAAAAAAAGAAATAAAATTTAAGCATTTTTTTTCTATCCAAGTATGCCAAAATCATTCTGGTGATCATTCAAGTATATCAAATCTTTTTCACTTATACTACTAATACAGCCTAAAATTATACTACTATTACAGGTTAAAAGTGATTTTTTACATTGCATAAAATATTGCCAGTATGAAAAATAAATTTTAACTAGAAATCTGTGGTTGACTACCACATTCTACTCTTGAAATACTGAAATATATGCATAACAGGAATCGAGGAAAGTCATATACCAAACAGAAACAAACTGGTTACCTCTCTCAATTTCTCTCGTTCACGCTCCCTCTCAGCAATTCGTTTTCGCCTCTCTTCCTCTTCTTTAAGAGCATTTTGTGTTTCTGTTCTTAGTTTATCATCTTTAAGAATCTTACGAATTTTCTTTCGGCCTTTTCCAGGAGACTTAGAATCATCATTTTCATCTTCCTCCTCTTCCTCCTCCTCCTCCTCTTCTTTTTCTTCTTCAGAATTGCTCTATGGAATTTTAATCATTGGAGGTGAACAGTACAAAGTTGTACAACTTTCCTCAAAATTTAAGCATAAAATTACATGATCAGGCACTTACATCCTTCCATATAAGCTAAAAAGACTGAAAAGCTGAGAATCAAATAGATATTTCTACAGTTATGTTCAAAGCAGTTTTATCCAACATAGCCAACAGGAGGAAATAACTCATATGTCTATCAACAGATGAATGAATAAAAAGAAAATGTGGTATGCACGTACATGAATTTTCCAATCAAAAAAGGAATAAAATTCTGATACATGCTACAACAAAGATAAGCCCAGAAAACATTTTATCAATAAAATAAACCACACAAAAAACAAATGTATGGTTCCATATTTAGGAGGTACTTTTAAAAAGTCAGAGAAAAATTTATTTAGTGGTTAACTGGGGGTGGGAAATAGAAAGGAAATGGGAGTTAATATTTAACGGGTCTGAAGTTACTGCTCCCGAATATAATGAAGGCCACTGAATAATACACCTTAAAATGTTTAAAAGTGTATTTTAAAAAACTGAAGCCCTCTTCCAAGAGAGAATAGTGTTAACATAATCAAACCTATTACAGGAAACTTTGCTTTAAATAAACCCGCCTAAAAACAAGAAACTCAAGTAAGTAGGTTAATTTCATTGCCAGAAGAAATGTATTCATGTATAACTCATCACTCAGGACACAGTGGTTTATGCCTTCAGAAAATATAACATGTTACATGATTTCCATAACCCTGTGCATATAAAACAGTAAATTAAAATGGTTTGAAATCTCCATTAGAAACAAAGGTAAACTGATATTATTTTATTACTTGTATGCATCCGTTTTTAAAACTAAAAATTAAATTTCACACACCCATATTTGTAATACCTGTAATGTATTTAGATATTCAGTAAACTAATATTTCCATAAGTATAAATGATAATAGGTCACTGGGATGTAATTAATGAACAGAACACAAAACGACAATATACTTATTATATTATACTGTAGTAACAATTCAAGAACACAATGAGTATCCTTACCTTATTTTCACTAGATGAATCTTCTTGAACCTTAATGCGTCGCCTTTTCTTCTTCTGTTTATAACTCCGCTGATTTTCTTCTATTTCTGCTTTCTTTGCAGACCTGTAGAAAATTTACATGAAGAATAAAATATTTCATGATGAGTTTCCTGCAATAAATTATGTACTATTTTAGGAATACTATACTTTTGTGTACACTTCTAAAAACAAAGAGGAAACCAAAAGGCAAAAACACTGGATATTCCATCAGATACTCAACTTCAAATTTTAACCCAAAGAATAAATATTTTAAGGTATTCAGAGTGAAGGTTTGGTATTTGAATAGTAAGACAGATGAAGTACCAGATCCTGTAATCCCAACATTATGAGAGGTTGAGGCAGGAGAACTGCGAGTTCAAGCACAGCCCGGGCAACTCAAACAGAACCTGTCTTAAAAATAAAAAAAAAATATGTTGGGGATTTAGTTCAAGTGGTAGAGCACTCGCCTATCAAGCACATGGCCCTGAGTTCAATCCCCAGCACCCAAAAAATAAATAAACAAACAAACAAATTAATTAACTAATTAATTTTAAAAAGAGAGCCAGGAATGTAGCTCACTGTAAAGGCCTTAGAATCAAAAACAGTATGAAGTGACATTATAACTGTTTTGGTTGTGAGGAAGAAATGGACAATATGTATATAAAGTACTCACTATCGATAAAAAAGATTACGAATGTTTCAATCTGTTTTCTTCATAATAGGTCACACAGATTTAAAACATATTAGCAATGCTTGGTGAAAAAAGTACTGCTGGGAAGGATATACACAAAATGGAACCTTTGTGCACAACTGATAGAAATGTAAAATGGTGCAGTTGCTATAGAAAGAGTATGGAAGTTCCTCAAAACTGGAAAACAGAATTATCATATGATCCAATTCTACTCCTGGGTACATAGCCAAAACACATGAAAACAGTGACATGGAAAGAAATTTGTATACCCAAATTCATATTAGCATTATTCACAATAATATAAAAGGTAGAAGCAAACTAAGTGCGCATAAAAGGAAGAATGGATAAACAACAACAATATATATATACATATATATATAATAAAACATTATTCAACCTTAAAAAGGAATGGGTTCTGAAATATACATAAAGATGAACCTTGAAAACATGAAGCTAAAACAAATAAGAAACAAAATGACAAATACTGTATGATTAGATTATATCAAGTACCTAGAGTACTCAACTTCACAATGCAGAAAGAGGAATGACTAATGGCAGGGGTGGGGCAGTCCCAAAATGGTGAAGAAGTGAGTGCCAGCAACTCAGCTTCTCGAGGATAAAGTGTCTAGAGTCTGGAAAACAACAGCTTGGAGAGGAACCCAAACAACTACAGGGTACCAGGAAACAACATGGGAACTGACAGAGGAGAAGAAAGTAAGACAAAGTGATAGAGAAGAAACAGATCACACTACAGAGGAGAAACTGTGCAGCACCACCAACAGCAGCTAGCTAGCTGGACCCAGGAGGCAAAGGAAACTAACAACTTTTTTGCTCTAGGAGAATAAGAGAATTGCATCATAACCAAAAGAATCACTGGCTGTTGGAACCAGCAAGGAAAATGCAAGAAACTGCTCCCAAAATGGTCTTCCACAATCAACAGTTGGTAGGTGAGCTTCGTACAAGTGCCCCCAGCTATAAGCACTGAGCAAGAGCTGGCAGGGACACCACTGGTAGGCAAGGGCTGAGTGTTTCAACCTGGGTCCCAGAGCAACACCTTGGCTGCTTTGTACTACCAAGTTCCCACAGTGGATGAGGGAAAGACAGTCATGGAAGACTGCAGAGAGTTGGGAGAGCAGGCTGGGAGGAGTCCCACTGAGAGGAAGCAGGTGGTGAACACAGACCAGGCTCCTGTGGTCAGAGAGTAGGTTCACCCTGAGTTACACAGGATTTGAAGCTCACATTGGTGCCCAGTTCTCACTGTGAGCAGATGTCTACACCTAACACTGATCAGGGGGAGGACTGTGACCTTACAATTCCAGCATGAAGAGACACTTCCTGACTTGAGCTCTGCTCCTTAACCCTAGGCTGCAGAAAAGAGCTATGCATCCAAAATAACAGAAAACTTTCTTTTATTACACTTTGACTGCACTATTTTTTCATTTTTTATTTTTACTTTTTTAATTTTCTTTATTCTTTACTGTTTTCCTTCTTCTGTACATTTTTCTCCACCCTTTTTTCCCATGATTTTATCCTTTCTTATGAGCGAGTCAGTGTATGTGTGCTTCTCTTCCTCTTTCCTCTTTTCTGCCAATATACTTTATACAGGGTGAGGGAATTCTCCCTTGTCCCTTTATATCCCTCCTACTTTAATCCCTATCTCACTTCTTTCTCCTGTGTCTTATTCATTTTCTACTTTTTTCTTTCCAGCTCACTCTTTTCATTTGTCTCACTTCAACTTTCTAATAGTTATAGAGTCATAAGATATCTTCCCATTCCCATTTCTCACTACTAATTCTGTGCACAGTTTCCCCTGCTATATCCTTCTAAATAAATAATATACACTTATTATTAGAATCCTTTGCCCCCTCCTATTTCCTTCTTCTCATACCACAGAGCAAAGGACTTAAAAAAAACTATCTTTTATTTTCTTTCTCTTCTCTTCCCTCTCTCTGGCATGAACTGGTCCCCAGCTGATTCTATAAAATTACTGTTGGGTGCTGTTTTTTACCATTAGAGGAGACACAGGCATCACATTTAGTGCACATTAACTATGGGTCAAAACTTGGGTTGTT
The DNA here is from genome assembly GCA_004026905.1 of Hystrix cristata. Classification (NCBI taxonomy): domain Eukaryota; kingdom Metazoa; phylum Chordata; class Mammalia; order Rodentia; family Hystricidae; genus Hystrix; species Hystrix cristata. The sequence goes on along the minus strand of PVJO010005439.1, from coordinate 77,059 downwards.
AAGATGCTTACACTATAATTATGGATTTCTTCATCAGGGTAAAGGAGACCCAAAACGGGGCCTCATGGTATGTTGTTTCACAACTAGCCCTGAGAGATGCCACTGTAATGGATTAGCCTGTTACTGCTGTAGCTGATTTGAATGCAAAGGAATAATTCTGACTCAATGGACAACTTCACGCCAGTGAACCTGTATGCTGAATCCACCATCACCCTCAGGGAGAGGGAGAGCAACAATTCCTGAACCAAGGACACCGACTGGATCAGACTCTGAAAGAATGTCTGCAACCAGGCAGAAAGAAGTCCCGAGTCCGAGTTAGCTTCAGTACTGCATAGGAAGGATCAGAGGAATTACCAGAGTATGAGCATTCAAACTCTCTGGCAAAGAAGCTACTTGGGAATCACATATGTAATGTCTCACTGAAATATTTAATCTGTGTTCTCATAAGAAATCTTATAGGGTTTAAGTTTTTGTATGTTTCTTGATTTATTTAGTAAGGTAGGGCTGTTATGTTCTTTAACAATTTCTGCTGTTTATAACATTATTTTTGTGAATTTGTTCTCTCATTGGCTCTGATTTAATAAGTGGCTAGATTCTCTCCCTCATCACAGCTCCCTATCTAGTTTCTTCATCTCAAATTCCTGAGACAATCTTATGAACCTATTTCCTTATTCTTTTTCCAAACACATAAACTCTTCCTCCCAAGTCTTTAATTTCCCCATACTTAGCTCCCTCACAGATACTCCTATCTTCTCTAGTATTCTTCCTAGATCCTTCCTATCCTAAGCCTTTGACACTTCCATTACCTTCCCTAGTTTACGGTCCTCCCTATCACCAAGTTATAACAACCACATAACTTTCCTCAATCGCAAAGTAAACCCCTTTCTCACATACCTTGCCCTTGCCACCAGGAAATTTCCTCTGAAAATGCTCAATACTAACCCATCAACTCAACTAGAAGTACTCCAATAGAATCAGAAACCACATCAACCTTTTCTTGTCATCTACTACTATTCCCCCTTTCCAGCCTCCTGCCTGAGGTCTAACACTCCTCATCCAACCACCTCCCATTCTCCTCACCCCACCTCATCTGCCTCATTTCAGAGCAATCACAAATGATAAACTGTCACGGTGTGCATAGAGGATAGACAAAAGGGAAGAAGTGTAACTTCAAGGACTATCGTATGGAAAAAAGTGCTGAAAGAATCTTTCAGCACTTTTTTCCATACAATAGTCGATACTGCTACAACCGGAAGTAACTCTAGCAGCAAAACATAGGTACAGAATAGAAATCTCTTCAAATAAATAATAGGAGTAAACACTAGCAGTAGACATACAAAGCTGAAAACTATTCAAAGGGAGGCAACATCCTACATATAATCTTCATATAAGCCACAAACTCTCCTCATTCTCTAGTCGTCAACCTGCAGTAACCCCCTAAAATGGAGGGAAAAAAGAAAAGGCCAAATACATAACACAAAACAAAAGAAAGAAAGAAAGAAAGAAAAGGAGAGGAAAGAAAAGAAAAGTAAAGGAAAGAAAAGAAAACAAAAGAAAGACAAATAAAGCAGGTACTCATAGGAGAATGTGGAGGCAAGGAAACAGAAGATCTCCAAGCCTATCCAATTCTCCCAAGGGGTCACAAAGGGAAAACAAAACAAATAATAGCTAGCAGAAATCCATGAAAAGTTCATAGAAGGGATGAAGAAAATAGATGAGTTCACAGAAGAAATGAGCCAAAAGTTCATAGCAATCTCACTCAACATGCTCACTATGAATTTCAAGGGAAAAGGTAAAAAACTGGAAGAGCTAACTGAAACAGTTCAAAATTTGAATGACACATTCGCCAAGAATATGGAATCTTCAGAAAGATGTCACACAGAAATTCCTGAAATACAAAACCTCACAGAATTCTTACCTTGCAGAAATTACCAGTGTCTGATACTGAAGACAAAAGAATGAATTACAACAAAGAGTTCTACGAAGCTAAAAAGAAAATAAAAAAACAAGAGAAGACTATACAGCAGCTACTAGATGACAACAAGGTACACCAACGTAAGCCTAATCAGAGTTAGAGAAAAACTAGAAGACAGCATAGATGGGTTCACTGACATGCTTACAGGAATCATGGAAGAAAATTCCTCAAATATAAGAATTTAAAATATAAGTAAGCAACACTTTTAGGACACTAAAACAATTATGAGGAAAAAGAAGCTCACCAAGGTGCATTCTTAGTAAATTACCAGATATCTGGCACAAAACATAAGTTTTAAAAGCAGTCAGAGAAAAACTAAAAATCACATATAAAGGTAAATGAGTCAGAATCACAGCAGATTGCTCACCACAAACAGTAAAGACCAAAAACACTTGAAATTAAGTACTTCAGGCTCTAAGAGCAAATAACTTCCAACCCAGATTAACCTATCTGGCAAAGTTATCCTTCAAAATAGATGGAGAAACAAGGTGTTTCCACGAAAAAGACCAGCTCAGAAGATATATGACTGGTAAACCAGATCTAGAAAAAATACTTTAAGAATATGCTCTACAGAAACAACGAATCAGACACAGCTAAAAACACAGAGGAAACTAGTGAGGTCAATGGATAAACAGGAATAAACCACATCAGGAAAAGAAAAATAAAGGATACACCAACAATAAAGAAGGCAACAATAGTAAATAACCAACACAGCTCAGGAATATCTATTTCTCAATGTCAACAGTCTCAACTCTCCAATTAAAAGACAGACAAGCACACTAAATCAAAAAACAGAATCCAACAGTCTGTTGCATTCAAGAAACTCATCTAATCCAAAAAGATAACATAGACAAAAATTAAAAGGTGGAAAATAGAGAAGGAAATACAAATGGTCAACAAATATATGAAAAAATGTTCAACATCTCTGTCCATCAGAGAAATGCAAATTAATACAATGCTAAGAGTCCATCTAACTCCAGAAAGAGGAGCAATCATTAAGAAATCAAAGAATAACAAATGCCGGCAAGGCTATGGTGAAAAAGGAACCCTCCTTCATTGCTGGTAGTAATGTAAACTAGTATAAACATTATGGACATCAGTATGGAGATTTCTCAAAGAACTGAAATTAGAATTTCCATATGACCCACCTATGCCCCTGCTAGTTATCTTCCCCAAATAGCTTAAGACATACTATAGCAACACATGCATTTCAATGTTTATAGCAGCATAATTTGTAAAAGCTAAATCCTGGAAACAACCTGTATACCATCAACAGATGACTGGACGAAGAAAATGTGATATCTATATATAACTGAATACTACCCTGCTATAAAGAATGACAGACTTCAGATACTTGTAGGAAAATGGAGGTACCTCTGAAGTATAATGTTGAGTGAAATAAATCAGACACACAAGCTTAAATACCATATGGTATTTCTCATGTGAGTGAGGCAAAGTACAAACAAAGAGAATAATAAGGATGGAGAGAAGGGGACAAGGAGATGGATCTCTTGCAATAGGGAAGTGGTCCAAGGAAAAAACCATGAAGACTGAGGAGGAGGAGAAGGAGGAGGAGGAGGAGGAGATGGAAATAAGTAGATGGAGGAGATGGAGGAGGAGGAAATAAGTAGAATAAAGATATGCCATGTAAAGAACCTAATAACCTCAATTAATGTAAATATTACGTACTATAACATCAGCTAAGATTAATAATATCAACAAGAATGAAAATGGGATGGGGGAATTGGAGGACAAGGTGTGGGAGGAAGGGGATTAAAAAAGAAACATGCTGTTCTATGTACAAGTAAACACTCCCCAAGATGATTGTAAATTGCATGAACTGCAAACACGTACTAATAAAATGAAACATTTTTAAAATGGCAGGGGCTAGGGCAAATATATAATATGAAATTATTGTTTAATGAGTACAAAGAGTTTCTGTTTTGTAAGATGAAAAAGTTCTGGAGATTGGTTGCAAAAACAAGCGAATGTATTTAACACTACAAAACTATACACTTAAAGTACAATAAATATACACATAAGTGGAGTACTACTTAGCCATAAAGGATAAATTTGAGTCATTTTTAGGAAAATGGATGCGAGTTGAGACAATAATGCAAAGTGAAATAAATGAGACACAGAAGGTTACTAGAGTATTGCATGGTTTCTCTTATACAAGAAACCCAATGAACAAATAATTTAAAGAACAAAAGAAAAGATAGATGATAGGCAACAGGGAGGTAGACTCTGTGGACATGGGAAGGGCATATGAGGATGGGGGAAGTTGAGGGGTAAGGGAAAGTAAAAAGGATTAAGACATGATGTGTATATATACCAATTCTCTACAATGAATGTATTTATAATATATCATAAACAGACACTAACATACCATACACTTAAAATGACTTTTTTTTATCATTTGAGGTTATTACTGTTTTTTCCATGTTACAAGTAGGCAAACACACATGTTTTTAAATCATTTTTAAAAAGATTAAAATGGTAGATTCTGTATTTTTCACCATCATTAAAAATAACCATCAACAGGATATAAAATCCACACACAAAAATAAGTAGCGTTCCTATACACAAACAATGAACCCACAGAGAAAGAAATCAGGGAATCAATTCTGTTCACAATACATGTCAAAAAATTTAAATACTTAGGCATCAACCTAACAAAGGAGATGGAAGACCTTTATAATAAACATTACAGAACACTAAAGAAAGAAACTGTAGAAAACATCAGAAAATGGAAAGATATCCCTTGTTCATGATTCAGAAGAACTAATATTGTGAAAAGACAGAGCTATATATTCCATGTACTCTCTATTAAAATGCTAACAATACGCTTCACAGAACTAGAAAAGGCAAATCTGAATTTCATTTGGTATTAGCAAAGACCCAGAACAGCCCCCCCACAAAAAAAAAAAACCTCCTGAACAAAATGTACAATGCTAATCACTATGCTCAACTTCAAGCTATACTATAAAGCCACAGTAACAAAAACAACATAGTACTGGCACAAACACAAAAACATAGACCAGTGGAATAGAATAGAAGACAAAGAAGAAAAATCCAAAGACCTACAGCCATCTGATTTTTGACAAAAACGACAAAAACATATGCTGGAGAAAATATAGTCCCTTCAACAAACTGTACTAGACAAACTGGATGTTCACATGCCAAAAATTGAAATGAGATCCTTTTCTCTCACCTTGTACTAAAATCAAATCAAAATGGATCAAAGGATTCAGCATCCCAAGATGCTCTTACTCCTTTCCCTCTACCCCCATACGTATTCTTCTAAACTCCCTCCCTTCCTTAGTCTTCCCAAGTATAAAAATAGTATCATCAAAAACTACTTTCTCTCTTTAATTTGCTTTTGTTACTTTTAGTCTCCCTCTGTTTTTCTCAATTTTTCTTCTTCTATTTATTTCTTTAAATCTTTTTCTCTTTTATCTTCTCTTACTTCCCAAACCTTTCTCTACCTTACTATTCCTTTGTATTCCTGGGTTATTAAAAGGGTATAAAACTTGCTAACCAACCTCTAAATTATATACCAATAGATGACTGATTTTTTGGATGTTAGTATTACCAGTAGTTGTTCTCTCCTTACACTTCAGTGCTAGGAACCAATCCTTTTCTTCAAATAAGGTGAGTAGGTGTCTGTGCACTAAATCATACCCAAAGCCAAAGGCAAAAGCACTTAGTAAAGAGATCTCTACTATACTGGCAGAGCTTTCAAGCCCTACTGATCTACAACATTTAACAAAAAAGTACAAGAATCATGAGGAAACAACACAAAAAGATGTGTCAAAAATTGACACTTGATCTCATGAGGGAAGTCTCAGGCAAAGAACTCAAAAACCAAATGTTTGAAGAGATCAGAGAAGAATTCATGAAGAAATTACCAAGATGTTCCATGAGCTCAAAGAGGATATAAATAGATTAAAAAAATTTAATTAATAAATTTTCAGTGAGATTAAAGTAGATACCAACAGCTGATTGACTTAAAGATGGTGATGAGGGCTATGAATGACCACCTTAGTAAAGAACTACAGGTTCTAGCTGAGTAAGGTAGTACATGCCTCTAATCCGGCACTGTAAGGCTAAGGCAGGAGGATGGCAAGTTCGAACCCAGCCCAGGCAACTCAAGGGACTGAGCAAGACCTAGTCTCAATATTAAAAAAATTATATAAAGGGCTGGGGATGTAGCTCAGTGTGAAGGCTCTGAGTACCATATCCAGCACCCCTCCAAAATATTAGTGGTTATGAAAAAGAATCAAAAGCAATAAAATGTATTATATTGGGAAAAGGGAATAAATTGATCAAATGGGAAGGAGAACAAGGGAGGGGGGAGGGGGAAAGGAAGGAAGGGACAAGAAAAAAGAAGGAGAAAAAAATGGAAACAAATCTTTTGTAAATAAGGAGGGGAAGAGGGGTTAAAGGAGGGGAGGGGAATGGAAAAAAAAGCAGCAGCAAGATATCATATACAGGTACAAAGTCCCTAAGATGAATGTTATTATGTACATCTAAAATATACCACTAAAATAGATGAATGTTACCATTATGTATATCTAAAATGTACCACTAAAATGAAATAGAAAAGAAATCAAGCAGAAATCTTGGAAATACAGAACGCAACAGAAAGGCATTCCTGTCTACTTCCCCTATCAGACCGATCAGGGGAAAGAGTATCAGGACCTGAGGACAGGAGTCATGTACATTGGTACTTTGGTACTTGTCATTAATGAGTTCTGGAAAGCACAAGTATCAAAAACAAACTGTTTTAGTTGGAATGGCTAGCAGGTCACAAGACAATTAACACCAATAAATTCTAGCTTGTGCATCAAGTACTGAACAAATAATGAGTAACAGGACAAAATTTTTGCATCAAAATGTGTCGAGTACCAAATTTGGTAAAGTACCTGCATACCAAAGAATTACTATTGTATATCACTTACTCCATGATACTATAAAAATGAGAATCCATAAAAGGTGGCTACAAGAGCTAGATGATGCTAAAAGATCAAACTCACAAATTATAGATGTCAAGGAAGTGGCGGAAAAGGAAACTAAACTTATAAAAATTTATTAACAGGGACTGGGGATTTAGTTCAGTGGTTAGAGTGCTTGCCTTGCAAACACAAGGCCCTGAGTTCGATCCCCAGCACCAAAAAAAAAAATTATTAACAAAACTCATTGCAGAAAATATTCCAAATCTAGAGACTGAAATGAACACTCAGGTAAGTAAGGCATTTAGAACCCCAAATAGACCATTAGAGAAAAATGTAAAGTAACTCATAAAGGCAAACTTATCAAAATAACAGCAGATTTCTCAACAAAAACCTTAAAAGCCAAGAGAGATTAGGGTGATGTTTTTCAACACCCCCCCCACAAAGAAACCAGGTGCCAGCCAAGATTACTATAACCTGCAAAATTAGCCTTAAAACTGATGGTAAAATAAAAATCTTCCACAACATAGAATTACCAAAAATACTTGAGGGAATTCTAAACAGACACAGAAAGGTGAATATCACCAAAGAATCCAAAGGACACAACACATGTAACTGGAAGAGTAGTTAAACAAAAGGAAAACAGAAAGGAAGCACACTGAAACATAAAAAAAGAAAGAAAGAAATCTAACTATATGCTGCTTGCATGAGACACACCTCATCCATTAAAAAAAAAAACAACAGCAAAAAACAGAAGATTGAAAACAGAAGATTGAAACAGAAGATGGAAAACAATACTCCGTGTAACCAAAACAGAAAAAATGCAGGTCTATCTATTTTATTTTCAGACAAAGTAGACTCAAAGTCAAAACTGATCAGAAGAGACAAAGAAGGTCACTACATATTGGTAAAGAGAATAATTCAACAGGAAGAGATAATTTTAAATATATGTGGGCCAAATGTTGGTGCACTCAATCTCATAAAACAAAAACCAGTAGGCATAAAAGGCCCAAAAAGACAGACACACGTCAATACATTAATAGTGGAAGACGTCAATACCCCACTCTCACAAATAGGTCAAACAAAAGCTCAAACATTTTAAAGTTTACAAGTACAGATAGACATCTACGTAGACATACACACACAGTCACATGAACACAAATAACATGCTCATTTGCTAAGTGCTGTACAGGAGTCATGGTATTCTTGGGAGAAAAATCTTAGAATGGCTAGTACTATCAAAAAATATGCTAAAAAAGAAGCAAAAATTTTATATAATTAGTAATCCAGAACAATAGCTGTACATGTTGTGAAAACAAACACATCTTTACTCCTCTAAGAACAATAATTAATGTTAAGTGACAAATTACTATTTGCAATGTTGGTAATGTTATAACCCTCTTATTTATATCATCTCATTTAATGCCTGTGATAATCAATAACATATGAATTTCATAATCCTGTATTTTATAGATGGAAAAACTGATACATAGAATATTCATACACATTGAAAGTAGTAAAACCAGGTGTTAGATTGAAGCAGTCTATCTACAAAGCTTCATCTACTACACTACAACTTCCTCTGATAACAACCGAAAATTTATCAGTAAGGAGTGATTCTACACACAGAAAAACAGCCAGGTTAGAACACAATTCAACTATATGTGAAATGTGTTCATACTTTTTAAGTTAATAATTTTAAAATTAGTTTCAAATCTAAATATATATTATAATTATTAACTTTATTGATTATGACAGCCATTCTTCAAATAATTTGAAGGCATAATCATTCAGATTAATTCTTACAATTTTTGAAAAACGATGTAATACCTTGTTCGGGGTCGCTGTTCATCTTCGGAATCACTAACGTCTTCACTAACTCCTGATTCCTGAAAATCAGAATCTTCTGAATCTTCACTGCTCACTTGAATTTAAAAATATATTAAATTATTAAATATTTTACAAAAGAAATGAAATTCACTTAATATGACAAGTAACTTCACATTAGAACTTTGAGCACTGTAGTACCATTAATCAGGAGTACACATGAATGCATACTACATCATATAGTAGTGGTGGTGAAACAATGGCACATGTGCCACAGCAGGATGCTTATATCATTGAAAGCTCTAAAAGCTTGTCATATACAATACACCTATTAATGATTTAAGTGATATAGGTTGAGCATTCCTACCCTCCAAAATCTAAAATCTGAAATTCTCCAAAATACACAACTTTTTGAGTGTCAACATAATTCCACATGTGGAATCACGGAAAATTTCACATGTGACCTCATGTGATGAGTCACAGTCAAAATTTAGGCACACCAACACTGTATAAAATTACTTCAGGCTATGTGTATAAGATATATATAGGAAACATGAATTTCATATTTACACATAGTTTCACACTCAAGGTATGAAAATATTCCAAAATCCAAAAAAAAATTTCAAAACCCAAAACATTTCTGGTCTCAAGCATTTTGGGTAAAGGATACTCAACCTATATTCATAAATGTAATTCAAATATATTCAAAGTATAATTATAAAACCATAGTTCTGCATTAAAACATAAGTATTCAGTTGTATATAGACTGAAAAAACAAGAATTACCAGTCAATAAAATACGCAAGTGATTTGCCATACGTAAATTTTAAAATATCTGGCTATTTGAAACAAGCAAAATAGGCTAGTCAACATGAAAAAAAGGTGATTACAGATTCTTTCCCAATGATAACAACTAAAATTTATAGAAATCACACATAAAGAAGCAGTCTTAGGACTCTGAAATGGAAACAACAGGAGGCAAATTTGTGACTAAAATAAAAACCTGAAAAATTATCCATCTATAATGGGGGGCACCTGTTGAGTGTCATAGCTATTTTTCTTCCTTTGTCTCCTCATTTTGACTGAAAGACATGCCGAATTTCAAACCATGCAGAGAGGAACTGAGAATAAAATTCTACATTTTTCAGTTACAGCTCTACAAAAAGTGGACTCTGCCTGTTATAACCAGAGTATGAAGAGAAACTTCAATTTTGTTTCTCTCTCATTTCTATATCACAATTGCCAGTGATGAGGCTTTTTCTGTCTAGAGAAAGCACAGCAAGAAAAATAAACCTGAAACACCTTTACAGTGTCCCCAAAAGTACCAGTCAAATAACAATGGGCACATGATGAAAAAGCACAGAATCCAGTTTGAAGGAACACTCAGTAGACAAGGTTAGAACAATGTAAACAATAAAGTATATAGTTGATCTCATGGAAATAGGGAGTAGAATAGTGATTTCCAGAGACAGGAGAGGTTAGTGGGGAAGGGGAAATGGGAAGAGTTTGGTTAATGGGTATGAAAGTCATCAGTAGATAGGAGGAATAAGTTTGGTAGCACTACACAGAAGGGAAATTATACTTAAAAATACTGTATATAACATATTTCAAAAGAGCTAGAAGAGAGGATTTTCAATGTTCTCACTACAAAGAAATAATAAATGTTTGAGATGATGAACTAAATATTCTGATTTGATCATTATACAATGTATGCATGTACCAAAACGTCACATTGTATCCCATAAATATGTGCAATTGTGATGTATCAACTAAATCTGAAACAAATATCAGTAAAACCAAATACACACACACACACACACGTAACTAACTAAATAGGAATACAGTTCTTCCTGGCATTTACAAAATGTTGTGTAACAATGCAAGGCATGAAAAATCACCATGCCTAAACACCAAAGTAATAACTGCTTCAGGCAAAATGGCTGCTAAAATTAGTGAATTTAAATAGAATGAGAAATAGGATATTTACAGTCTCAAAGTACGTTCAAAGTATGTTCCTACAAAATATTACCTAAAAATAAGAAAATAACCAACCTTCCTTGCTATCTTTTTTCACCATGGTACTGGGGATTAAACCTAGGGTCTTCACACTGAGCTATATCCTTTTTTTTTATTTTGAGATAAAGTCATTAGGCTGCCTTCTTATGATATGTGCACTTTTCTGTATGTATTCCAAATTTAAATTTTTTAATAAATGGTGGTACTCTTCAGTGAATAAAAATTTAAATTATACACCACAAATAAGTGAATTGTATGGTTTGTAATATCTTAATACAGCTGTTACATAAATATAAAGACTAAAAACAATTTTTAAAAAAACTTCAATGGCTCTCCAGCCTAAAGAGGCTACTGTATTTTTGAAACATTTCCAAAATTGCTTTCCTATCCCTAGTGGCAAAAAAGCTAATCTGCCCTCCAGGAGTTGAGTACTATGTACACTATAATCTTCAGAACCTGCCCCTTACATCCAGGCTTGGGGATGCACGCCTGTAATCCTAGCACTCGGGAGACTGAGTCAGGAGGATCATTACAAGTTCAAGGCCACCCTGGGCTACACAGCGAGTTCAAGACCAGCTGAACTACATAGCAAAGACCCTGTCTCAAAAACAAAAAAAAGAATTCGCCTCTTATAAAGACAAGAATTCTTTGACTTTTATTGTTAACCAAAATTCTCAAATAATATCGCATTTAATTGCCCAAAACACATGATTATTTAATATAAAAATGCTCTCCCCAAATATACCAGATGTACCCTCAGGTAAATGCCACCAATTATTCCAGTTTGAGAAACACAAGCTTATAAGGGTCTCCAGTACCTCAGTACCTGGTCTCTGTGTCATCTCCTGTTGTTCCTTTCCTTTCTCCCACATATAGTCCAGCTCTAATACATTAACTGCATTCCTTCTACCATGTGCCAAATATTTTCGGGGTTTTCTTTTCCTTTTTTTTTTTTTTCTTTTGGAGACAGGGTCTTGCTACATAGTTCAAGCTAGCCTCAAACTCATGGAAATCTTCTTGCCTCAGCCTCCTAAGTGTGGAGATTACAGGTGTGTAATCATGTGCCAGATATTTTACACATGTGCCAGATATTTTACACAGACTTTTACATTTTTCCCTGCTTGTATTATAAATCTTTACAACACACTTGCCTGATCCTCTTTCCAACTTGACCTGCTGGGTAAAATGTTTCCTCTTTCTAAAACCTTCTCTGAGGCTAATACCCACTCTACAAGAAGCTAAAGAAACCTTCCTTTGTGCACACTACACAATACCTCTGTTACACAAAACAACTCCAAAGGCGCTTTAAGTTTTTGTAACATTGTCTACAATTCCTACTAAATTGTCAGAACTAGCTACACATCAGTCACTGAGAAATTTCTTTTGATTATCTAAGTCATGGCACCACTCACAATGACATAAGTGGCTCACCACAGATTTTTCCTTCCTGATACATAATAATCATATATATTTACAGAGTACAGTGTGATAATTCAATACATATATACAAAGTGCGATGATTAAATCAAGGAAAACGGGATTTCTATCTCCTCAAACATTTACCATCTCTTTGTATTGGAAACCTTCAAACTCTTCTCTTCTTCATAAAATATTTAATAGTTGTATACTATATCACCCTGCTGCACTACGGAACACTAGAACTATTCCCTCCTATCTAAGTGCATTTTGGTACCTTTTATCCCTTGTATTCACCCTCCCCTTAGCCTACCTAGCTCTGTAAAGGTTACCATTCTTCTGTTCTCTAGTTTATGAAATCAAGCTTTGAAGCTTCCACAATATGAGACCATGTGGTAATTATCTTTCTGTGCCTCCTTTATTTCACTTTCCATAATGTCTTCCAGTGTCATAGGTGTAATTTAAAACTCTTCAAGTAATCTGCATGTATAGCTAGGTTGAAAACCATTGTAACAGATAATGATCTTATTCATTTTTGTATCTTCAATGTTTAAAGTGATGCTGGAAGCATGTAAGTTCCTCAATGCGAAAGGACTCAAACTTTTAATGTACTAAAAATTTAATTTACATGTAGCCAATTCAAGTTTTCCCAATAAACCTGCAGACATTTACCCAAACTAACTGTATTTTCTATCTCCACTTTCTGCACTTTTTCTTCTTGTAACTGTATGCAATCTTTTTTTTGTATGCAATCTTAACATTTTCTACATTGTTTTTAAGTATATTTTACTTATTAACTCATATTTATTTCTTCTGGATTATCTTCCCACTATCTTCCCACTTCTTCATTTTACTCACATAAGAGAATATAGTTGCACTGACATTCTCTTAGTACTAGTGGTCAATTATTTGAGTACACATACTTAAATTTCATTACTATAATTATTTATAAAAGAGTAAATTTCTTATACTCAGAATTAAAATGTCTTACCCTTCCTTCTATTTCTGCCTTTGACATCTTTATGCTCTTTATGCTTTGTCCTTTTTTCTTCTCCAGATTCTCCATCACTCACAGTTAGTTTGTGCCGCAAGAGCCTATGTCTGTATCTTGGCTTCTTAGATTCTTCAGAATCTGAATCTGATTCAGAATTGACTTGATTTTTTCCTTCTAAATGAAGAAAACATCAATAAAATACTCTTCAGCCTCTTTTGCTTTTGTTTTGTAAAAATATTTTGTCTGTTGACAACTGCCATAATTTATAGAAAGTATCAGAGCTATACACATACCTTGGTATCATTGGTGACAGTAGGTAATCTTATACATCAAACTTGATATAGTACTATTACTGAATATTTACCAAGTAACACCAATATATATCACTTTAGAGTATAATTTTGCTTAAAAATCATGTTATTGGTACTACCTGATAAAACTAGAGTAACTTCCACAATTATTACCAGATACTCAAAGGAAAAATGGTAGTACAAGTTGTAAACTTTTTCTTTTGTGGTACTGAAGACCAAACCTAAGGTCTCATACATGCTAGGCAAGTGTTCCACCACTGAATTATACTTCCAAGGCCTTACATATTTTAAGAAACTTTCAGTACATGGACTAATTAAGAGACTTCATATATTCATCAAAGACTGAACTGGTCAAGGAAGCAAATTATGACATCCTATACTTCTCTTGGAGAACTCACCCTCATCTCCTGGGTTCTCTTCATTTTGTTTTCCAGATCTTTTTCTCCCTTCTTCTGATTCATCATCTGAAGATCCATCCTCATCAGAGGAAATATTCGCTTTAATTTCTTCTAAAAGCATCTTCTTGGCAATTCTTGAGAGTAAAAAAAAAAAAAAAACAAAAACAAAAAAACAAAAAAACTACATATATACCAAATTAAAAACAAAAACAGAATCTCTGTATCAAAATACTAATAAACATGTCTAATTACAGATTTTATACTGTAATTAAGAGACTAGCCAAAACATTTTTTTAACCAAAGGTACCAACAAATACTTTTGAACATGTTATTTGTACTTGTTATTTTTCAGTTCTATGTAATTTTCCAATATACTGAAGAATTTCAGGGAAATAGTTCATTGACTATTTTGACCAATTACAACTTGATGCTGGATAAACTTCCAATTCTACATTTGCTCTGCTGCAATTATCCAATGAATACAATGTCAGACAGTTTCACAACAATAAATCTACTCATCCAGACAAACGGCATTCCTAGAGAAAACTCCACAAGAGACAACGTAGTCAACAACAAAATATATTTTGGACCATCAGTATGCAATAAGCCACTCTATTATGAAAGAGTGCCTCAAAAATGGAGGATAGTATTTTTGGACTTTAACTTCCATTTACTTCATAAATCTATTAACCAAATGAAAGCAACACCAAATATTAAGTATTGAAGTAATAGGCAACCTCTAATAATAGTCAAGCTAGGGCAGAGAAGAGAAGGGACATGAGAGCTATTAATTACATACATGGTAAAAGAACACAAATTACCATAAATAAGTTTTGACTTTCAGAAAGATAATGTAATAGCTTCACTGAAACCAAAATTTCTCAAAATGCTCAAGGACCAACTCATTAATAGAAAAAGCAATTGCTAAAAACATGAGAAAATACTTCTTTTACTAATACCATCATACATTAAAAATATATTTCTAAGAAATTTCCATATTCCATGTTTGTACTAAAGAAGGTTACTTGAAAATGTAAAATAAAAGCAATCATAAAGCCCTTGTTGAAGACAATGGGTTTGGTCAGTCTGGGTATCCTTTTGCTATAAATTCATAAATCACAATAACAAAGGAATACCTTATAGAAAGGCTTCAAAAAAACAAAAAAAGGTGACACGGTTCTATCAGTTAGCCATAGACTATTATACGATAAAGTCCACTCTGTAATCAAAACTGATTAGCATATTCAGAATCTTAGATTTGTGTCATGCTTCAAATCTGAAATGTACTGGGGATTGGTCAGAAAAGGTAGGTCACTGGGGCCATGATTGTGAAGGATGCATTTTTATCCCTGTCTCTTCCCATCTCTGCTTCCGGGCTGCCTTGGGTTAAGCAGCTGAACTCTGACATGCACATTACCATGCTATTTCTAGAGTGAAACTATTAAAACCAAGAGCCAAATTAAACCTCTCTCCTGTTAAGCTGTGAGTGTCAGATACTGTGTCACAATGACGGGAAAGCTAATACAGAAAAGTGGTACAGGAATGGGACTGTTGCTGGGACTGTACTGAACCACAGAGTTTAAAGGCCTTTCAAAACAGTTTGTGGGAGGTGGTTTGTGAGGGTTTGAAGATGCTGGCTGGAGAAGTCCTACCATGCTATAAGCCAAGCTTGATGGGTGATTGTGGTTGCACCTCAAAAGACCAGAATGCTGATTTTTTTAAAAAAGGCAATAAAGGTGAGGCTCATGAGGTTTCAAATGAGAATAAGGACTGTATTAAAAACTGGAATAGAGACCATGTGTGTTTCATTCTGGCAAAAATTTGATTTTTCTGTGTAAAAAGACTGTGAGGCTAAATTTAAAGTTGGCAGACTAACTGATCTGGCAGAGAAAATTTCAGGATAGACCAACATTCAGTTTGTGGCATGGTTGCTGCTGGCTGCATTCATTCAGATCACACAGAGCTGAATAATTTGAAAAGTTAGCAGCTTGTCCCAAAAGGAAGTGAAAATAAAGTTGACTCAAGGAGAACAGGGTTTCTAAAAAGATTAACATTTTTAAAAAGCCAAGTACTCTGCATAACAAAAATAAGAAAATGCCTTAAGGGCATACCTATCACAGGCTCAAGGATGTAAAAGGGTAAACTCCTTTCAAAGACTTTGCTTTGGGGGGTGGGCTGGGGGGGAGACTTTGCTTTGAGATCAGAACTCCAGGCCATCCTGCTCCTTCAAGACCTCCTAGGGAAGTGTATTCCTGAGACCAGCTATCCAGGCACTCAGAGGCCATTACAGCCATGGTCTAATGGGGCCCAACTACTGCTCAAACTGGTGAAAGATCTTGGAATCAACAATGTGATTCTGGTTTCTCAGGCATACAGAATGGAAGAGTTATGGGGTCACAGAGACTTCCACCAAAATTTCAGAAGGTATGGATGGTCAGGCAAAATTGTGTGACAGGTCACAGTCCCTGCCAGGAGCCCCTAAGTGGGTGATGCTTAAAGCTGTGAGAGTAAAGCCCAAGGTTCAGTGGAGACCCCAAAATGTTAGAGATGACAGAAATGTGGAAAGTCATCTGAAGAAAGCTGCAGAAAAGCTGGCCCAAGAGAGGGGTCATGTGGGCTATGACCAGTAGGGCAATAGGGGTGTAGTTCCCCAAGCCCTGTAAGAGTGTACATCTTACCACAAATTGCCATGACTGACAGACATACTGCTATAGGACTTAAATGTTTGGCCTGCTGGTTTTGATCTTGCTAAAGGTCCCTCTTCCCCACTTTTGGAATCAGAATATTTACTCTTTGCCATTGTATGTTGAAATTATTTTAACTTCCTTTTCCATTTTCACAGGGGCTCACAATTTGGGGTTTGCCTTGTGTCTGAGGAGAGTCTGGACTGGGACTTTTCAGCAATGTTAAAACTCTTAAGGTTTTGCTTACTCGTAGAGATGGACTAAGTTCATTTTACATAAAAAGATAGCCAAAAGTCTTTTAGGGGCCCAGGGTGGGATGTTATGGTTTAGATTTAAAATGTGCCCCAAATTTCCTGTGTTTGAAGTTGAGGCCTAGTCCGAACAGGCAGGTCACAGGGGCATAACCTGGATGAGTGTATTCTTGCCACTGGCTGGTCCCTTCTCTGCTTGCTGATTGCCATGGACAGAGCAGCTTTCCACAACACCCTTCAACCATGCCATTTCTACCTTGTAGCTAGCCAAACCATGGAATAAACCCACTGAAACTGTAAGCCAAATTAAACTTTTCCTCCTTTAAATTGTGGGTATCAAGTATTGTTTCCCAGCAACAGGAAAGGTGATGAATGCAAACTGAGGTTATGGAACCTCTGTTATCTCTGGATTTGAAACCCCTCTTTATATTCCATACCATGCATTCACATTTTAATCAATTCATTTAATTGTAGGTTATGTTAATGCATACAAAGGCCTCCTCAGTTGTGACAGGTGGAATGTACACTGCTGTTTATAGTTAAAGATGCATAGCAAAGGTACTAAACAGACTTAAGAAAATAGGCAATTCCCTCCATAAATGTTTATTTATATGCCTTTTTGCCCTTTCTCCTTCAAAGAGATGGATCAAAAATATTTAAACAAAGAGAATCATTAATTTCTAAAAGGAAGCCACAGTGTGTCTGCTTTTTAGATGGTTTCTGCTCTGATTTGTATTGCAAGAAAGTAGATTAGATAACCCCAATTTAAATCTTACTGGATTTGAGCTCTAAAATGTTGCTCTTATACCTCTAGACAAGTAGTTTGCTGACTTAGAATGCATATACTAGTACACATTTTAAAAATGGGGACTAATATACAGTTCCACATTTTATTGTGCCAACAAAAAATTTAAACACAAACATCATTCAAATTAAATATCAGTTTAAAAAATAAAGAGTATTCCCAAGATGAGGAAGATAGCATAAACTTGTAATCTCAATTAATCAGGAAATGAGGGCCAGAAAAATCAAAAGTTCAAGACCAGCCAGGGCAACTCAGAAAGATCCTATCTCAAAACAAAGCATTTTTTAAAAAGCTGGGAATGTAGCTCAATTGTAGAGGGCTTGCCTAGCACATGTGAGACCCTGGCTTCAATTCCTATGGATAAATTAAACTTAACTGTATACATACATACATACATACATACACACACACACACACACACACACACACACACACACACATATACCCAACATATCCTCTCAAATCTAGGCACAGCTTCAAAGTAAAGGGAAGTTCTTTAAGTTAAAGTATCTTTCTGGAGAAAAATCTCTAAAATAACCCTCAATATAAACTATATTGTCAATTTTCATTGAGTAGGAAAAACCTTCTCAACTATTTTTATAATTAATTTTGGAAATAATAAATGAGTATATGTGGATAAAATATGTGAATTCTTAGATAGTATATTAGAAATGTAAAAGCCGTAGTTCACTTACAATTACAAAGACAATAAAGATCCAACAAAACTATCCCAAATCTAGTTATTCTAAATATTACTCTGATAACCTGATTTCAGTCTGTGTTCACAAATTCAAAAGACTCTTAAAATTCTATACTAGGTATAAAGATCTCATTGTTATTCATAAGAAACCACATAATTATTCTTCTTTCAAACTATCAACTCCTAAGTATATGTTTACTAAGTGGAACATAAAAATAGGTAAACCTATTCATTCTCAAGTTTTGGATTGCCAAAAAACTAAAAAATATATAAGAGATGAGGCATAATTGGATATAAACTAATAAATTACATAATAAATCACAGAAGCCTGGCACCGTGGTGCACACCTGTAGTCCAACACTGTGGGAGGCTGAAGGAGAAAGATCCCAAGTTCATGCCCAGCCTGGGCAACTTAGCAAGACCCTGTCTCAAAACAAAAAACAAAAAAGGGCTAGGGATTATAGCTTCTCATAAGGGGTCTCATTTCAATCCCTAGTAACAAAATTAAGTAAGTAAACAAATAAATAAATCATAGAAAATGAAATAAGATCCACATTCTGCAGAGTTACAACTTACTGACCTTCAGTAAGAGAATACTACGTAAAAACATTTGTAATCGCCTTAGAAGTAGAAAAATTATAAACTTTAAAAAATGATCATTTTTCTTCAAATCGCAAGTTAAATACAGAGTGATGAAGATTCCATAAACTTTATCTGGCTAAAATGTTTTATAGAGCCAGGCATGGTGGGCATGCCTGTAATCCCAGAACTTGGAAGGCTGAGGCAGGAGGATCGCTGCAAGTTCGAGGCCAGCCTGAACTACATAGTGAGACCCTGTCTCAAAAGACAAAAAAAAAAAAAAAAAAAAAAAGTTTTATATCTGCCCTCTTAATTTCTGACCAAATCAAAACCATATTTATAGCCAAGTAAATTAAGAATGAACTAATAAAGTTGAATCATTTCCCATAAATATGAATGATGGATCAAATCTCTAACATGTTAAAGATTTACTATACCATAAATAAATAAAGCCTATAAAATAACTTACTACATCCCCAAAGTAGAATTTAACTTAAAGGACCTAAGGGCTGAGGCTGACCTTCAACATAATAAGCAGCAAGCATGCTGAGGTGAGATGTGTCCCATCTACAAAGCCTGCTGTGAGATGCTTTAAAGGGAAACTCCACTACCTTAACTCAGGAGTCACGGGCCACAGACACTTCAAGGACATCATCACTTGAGAACCAGCTGAGGCTGGCAAAGCATCATTTTGGAGGCCTTGGCTGGACCCATGCTGGTATGCATGTGATGGATGTATAGTCATGATCCCTAGTTGATTCTGCTTGCTCTGAAGTTTCCTTTCTTGAGGCTTTCCAAGACGTTTGTGGGAAAATCATCCAGGCAACAAGGGAACTGTCCCTGGAATTTCAATGCTCAATATTACATCTTGGGGCAGGTGTAGCATCCAAAGGCACAGGCTGTGCCACTCTTGTGGCAGAAAGCCTGGGCAGAGCCGCAGGTAATGGAGCCACTCCTCCATTTTCCTGAAAGGGAGGGAAGGGAAGAGGAGGGAAAAGCAAACAATATGGGAGGGAGGGCAAAAACCCAAAAACAAACAATGAATGGAACTGGTGCATCAAAGAATAAATAATAGGACCCCGAAAACCACACAAACCAAGTCTTCTAAATTACATAATGAACACTAAGATAATGCCTTACTATGCCTTCACCTACTAAAGGAAAGCAAAAATAAAGTAAGAAATAAGCCCAACAACACAAGCAATCAGGAAAAAAATTAGAAAGCCAAAAATAACCTTGAGTAATTATGATCTTACCTAGAAAGGAAATGAGTAATTAATGTCGCTCTCTTGTTTAAGCACTTAAAACAGGAAAGGAAAGTAAACTGCATCTTGCTGGTATATAAATCATTACATAATTCAAAATGTTGAATTTCTTAAAAAGCAGTGGTCAAGAAAGGGATCTCTTGCACCAGGGAACTTTAAAGGAAGAGCCATACCCAAAGCAACACAAATGTTAGAGCTTGAAGAAAGAAGCTTAGATTCCAAATGTCATTTTACAGATGAGAAAAGAGAGTTAAAGAGGGAAAATGATTTAGACAAAGAAACAAAGCTAGTGAGTGGCAAAGCCAGGAGAACTTAAAATAAAAAATTCCAATCTCCTATTGGTTTCATTATGCCAGCGCTATACTCTACTCATTAACCACTCTGTGCTAATGAGTGCCTGGACAAATACATTATAGTCACTTTCTGAAAGGTACACATTTCCCTGACTTTAAATTGACATATTTAGAAATGAAAGAATCCAAGTTTTCCTAAGGATTAAAAATAAAGAATACTAAACATTTTCAGACCAGTAGGTTTCATCTCCAAAATGCGGAGAGGCATGTGAGACACATTCCATAACTAATTGTTTTATATTTCAAGGGACTTGGAAAACAGGTTTGAGGAAAATTGCTAAATAAAAATTACAGCTTTAAAAGGCCAAAATACTGTTCATCCATATACAAAGGTGACAAAATCTGAGTAAAATTTGTTTTTATACATTCTATGCACAGTATCACAACAGAACATACAGTAACAGAATTCTGAATAAAACCATGTCTTCAAGTGCATGCTCTTTAAAGATACACAATAATTGTCTAAGTGTATCTAGCACTTAAAGATCAGATCATATTTTAAAAACAATTCAAAGTCATACACACAAAAAAATGTTAAATATTTTCAGTGAGAAGAGAGTGGCAAACATATCTTTCAGGTAGAATATAAGGATTTATATTGATAAATGTCATATACTAAAAGTTAAAATTTTCTAAATAAACAATTTTATACAATTACTATGGAATTCTTCAAACTTTATATTAGCATGTATTTTCATTCTTAGATTCAAAATTAGAACCTTGGCACAAAGCTTTCTATTAAAAATATGTCTAAGTCACAATCATCTGTACCCAAAAATGGTAGAATTCATAAAATAATGAAGTCACTAAACAACCGCTCAAAACACTTTTTCAATCATATAATCCACAATATCTGTAATTAATGAAAAGCAGCCCTGTGTTCTTTTTGAGGGCACCAGGAAAATTATCAAATGATATTTTAATCTTAGGAATAGAAAATTAAGAAACCATATGTATTAATAGTTTATACACAGGCTATGATGCTTGCTTGAATAGGCATGAGTTACAAAATGTTTATTCCTTGACTTTATTTTAAAAAAATAAAAAATTTTAGCAAAATTATAATAAGAGAAAAATATATTAACACTGATAGAAATTTAGGAAATTTGATCATATAAAAGAAGTAGGGTAGCAGGGGTTATACTGGGTGTTGAACTCAGGGCCTCATGCATGCTAGGCAAAGCTCTACCACTGAGCTACAGCCCCGGGCCTAGTTCACTATTTTTTTATATTCAGTCCAAATTTATCAGCCTTTCTGCCCTTAGGTAGAACTGGGAATTAGAGAAAATCTCCACTCTCTTTCTCCTCGCTGTCTTTTTTTTTTCCCCACCTTTGGTGCTAGGGATCAAACTCAGGGCCTTGTGCTTGAGAGGAAAGCACTCTAACCATTGAGCTTAATCCTCAGCCCCCTATTTTTTATATTTGAAAGGTGAAAACAGAATTTACTCTCACAAGCCAGAAAAATTAGTTACATTTGCTAACACTAAAATCCAAACTTTTGGCAGGGGAGCTGTTTCTCATTTTCTGGAAAGCTCAGTATCACCAAAAAAAAGAACATAGGAAATAAAGGTTAGGTTGCCTATGTTTAAATTTTAAGAAAAAAAGAAGGAAAAAGGTCACCACTACTGACCATATTTCTTTTCTTCCTGGGAATTCTAAAACAAAACAGAGAACTACTGCCAAATGCAACCAGATTAATCATCTAGAAATAGATCCTAACTACTGGCAGGGCACCTGTGTTAATGATTAAATGACTTCTCATACTTAATTGCACTATATAGACACTAAAGTGAACAACATTTACCTTAAAATTGGTACATATTTAAATTCCTACTCAAACAGAAAAAACAAGCCAAACCCATCATTTAAAATGCTACCTTTTAGGGCTGGGCATTTAGCTCAGTGGTTAATTTGCTTTGCAAGCACAAGGACCTGAATTCGATCCCCGACACCAATCAATCAATCAGTAAATAAGAAATAAAATGCTACCTTTGATTTTCAAGTGCAATAAAGGAAAATCAAAACAATTTTACTAGCCAGACTACCACTATCAAAAAGAAAAAAAATCACAGAAAATTATCCCACATTTAGTGAATTTTATAGAAAACAAGAAAAAAAAAGTATAGGAGATGGACATTTGGATGTGTTTAAAATGAAAAACAAGAGAAAGTCATGATTAAAGAACATATGATATATGCATGCCATTAATTTTGTTAAAATCAGGTAAATAATCATTAAATACAGTATCTTCATTAGTATAACCAACTGCCAGGAATCATTAGTCTGTTTCCAAAATATGTTGGATTAACTGCATAAAGCCATCATCAACAGAGTATTCACACCAAGCC
The DNA here is from genome assembly GCA_004026905.1 of Hystrix cristata. Lineage (NCBI taxonomy): Eukaryota > Metazoa > Chordata > Mammalia > Rodentia > Hystricidae > Hystrix > Hystrix cristata. Next base: position 54,183 of record PVJO010005439.1, on the reverse strand, counting down.
AGCAGGGAAAAAAACCAATAATTTACCTATTTTTTATTTGAAAGACAAAACTACTGCCAAATGATACAATAATTCAAAATTTAAAATGCTATGATCTAGTCCCACTATACTTAAGTAAACCTTCTATCAACAATTGCATCCACCCAGGGACACCATATATCATAGCCACGTATGATGGTACAAGCCTGTAATCCCAACACTTGGGGAGCCTGAGGCAGGAGGATTGCAGCGAGTTTAGGGCCAGCCTGGTCCACACGGCGAGTTCAAGGCCAGCCTAAACTACATAGCAGGACTCTGTCTCAAAACCACCAAAAAAAATAATTTCTTTGAGCAATCTCAATTATATAAGATTTTGTTACTCTGAAAAACAAACTTACCCCACCCAGAAAGAAATTATGACAAAAAACAAACCTGTGGAATACTACTAGAGGCAACTAAGCACTCCTGGGGGATTCAGGCAGGAAAGGAGGCTATCCACAGTCTCAGCTTTCCGTCCAAACTGAGATGGAAGGGGATGACTTGGAAAACTCTAGTAATGTTTTTTCTCTCAAAAGCTCAATTTTAAAGATTTTTTCATATTCTACAAAATATACAAATGAAGGATATTCCAAAAATAATGAACCTAAATACTAGTGCTATTAAACCTGAACGCAGCACCATTCTACTTCTGAGGCTTATTGACAGTACAAGTACTAATTAAAATGTATGCTATTATGAGCAAATGTTTAGTGAAAATATCCCCAATTATACTGAAAGCATAAAGGAATCATAATGCACCATCTAAGCACTCCTAATCCAAAATCTGAAGTTCTCCAAAATCCTTCAGATTCTGAGATGTGAATGTTCCAATCTGGTAAGGTACAGGCAGACATACCCAGACTCAAAAAACTCCAAATTCTGTAACACTTTTGATCCCAAACATTTCATATAAGGGATACTCAACCCATATCAATGAATATCTTTTATAAAAAAGAATCAATTCAAAACCCAGTAACAGATAGTCAAAAGTTAGAAATATTATCATAATGGTACATTCATATAACTAACTCAAATATGTGTATAATTTCAAATATCGGACAAGTTGTTTGGTATTTTCTGCCTATCAAAAGTACCTAAAGCCCAAGGCAGAAAATCTGAAGTAAACTGTTGCATTTCAAAATAAAAGGTTACCATGTACTTTTTTTTGAAACACTCAATCAGAAAAGTCAGAATGTCGATCAAACTATATTTTGCAATTATTCATTAAATATATGCAATTAAACAAATTCAGTCACAAGTTAAACCATTCAATCTCACAATAATATACATTTACTTTCCAATATAAATGATGCTACATAATAGCATACTAAAATAACAGAACCTTATTTATTAACTAAAATATTCAAGACATGACTAAGTTTTTTAAATGAACTCAAAAGCTATCACAGCTATAAAAGAGATAAAGTAAACCTGCTTTAAAACTTTCAAATAATTATATGTAAGTATGTATGTTTGGGGAATTTAAAGGATTTACTTCCTCAATTTCAGGAATGTTAAAACTTCTTTAGCTACAAACTAGTCCATATACCTTGATTCTAACAAATTCTGATGAACTCTTATGAAAAAATGCATTATAATTAAAATTAAATGCTTGAACAAGAAAAAAGTTTTACACAAATTTATTGCATCCAAATAGTTAAGCATTTGCAACAATACACTAGTTACCTCTCCATAAACACCAACACTGAAAATGTGTTACAATACTACTAAAAAGGCAAAGCATATGAAATTTATACACAATTTATACACAATTACACAATTGTGTACAAATTTACACACAATTACAATATGCTATCTACTAAAACACATCTCAAAAAATGTGAAACTGAAAAAATAACGCAAAGACTTAATCATGATCTGCAAACAAATTTAAAAAATTGCGGAGTGTATATCCATACTAAAATAGTGCAAGGAGGTGTCTATATCCTCCTGTCATGGCTAGATAAGCCATGTATATTAGGTGCCTCTTTGGTATAGTGTATATTAAATAAGCTATTATTTCTATATTTTATAAAAGCACATTGAAAGGAGTATAATGACACATTCAAAATAAAATTTAATTCTACCCAAAAGTACTCAAAAGGGTTGCATTTTTTGTAACAAAAACAAGAAGAAAATTAAAGATATTTTTCAGTAAGTACTTGCCAATTAGAGAGAGATATGATCAGGTAATTTTTTTATTTTTTTTGAGACAGGGTCTTGCTATGTAGTTCAGGCTGGCCTTCAACTCACTACAGTATGTAGCCCAGGCAGGCCTCAAACTCACCACAATCCTCCTGCCTCAGCCTCCCGAGTGCTGGGATTACAGGCGTGCACCACCACGCCCAGCATGATCAGGTAATTTAAAAGATAAATATGTAATTTATATTTTCACAAACTCTAACACAAAAAATTACCATACTTTAACAACATTCTTAATTGGTAAGTAAATATGAAAGAAAAGTTCCATCACTCACATTTAAATTAAGATACACTGTTTAAAACATTATTAGCCTATCAGTAACATTTCAGGCCTCATGATTTATACAAAAACAAATACTAGCATCTATAAATGAAAAAGAAAAAAGTATACTAGTAAATGACTGACAAATTTTATGCCTTTACCATTCTACTCAGGACCTCACCCCTATCCCACTCAATAACTGGATATACATTTTTCATTTAAAAAGTAGGAAAGGAGAATCTGAGTCTTTGTATCTATGACTAACCTCTATTTTAAAGTGTACAAAAGAATCTGTTCATTCACCTTAATAAAAATGTTTATTAACAGAATGCTGATCTTTGAAACAGAAATCTATCAGCATGAGCAAGACATAAAACAGAGTTAAAAGTGTAACAGCTGACTGACTCCATAGCACTTATACTCAGTTAATTTCTTATAAAACTATGACACAAAAATTTCATGTATATTTCATTTTTTTCTTAGTACTAGAACAATATCAGAAAGAAATGGATGGTTATCATCCTGCTAAATCATCAAGTCTATCATAGACTTTAGTGCTAGAATTAATCAGAGGAAATTCCATCCAACCTTTTCATTCTTTTAGAGATAGAAAATTTGGGCAAAAGAAGTTAGTCAGTTGCCCAAGATCATGCAGTTACTAAAAACATTAAAATTAGAGATCAGATATCTCCATCCCATTACTCCAATTCTATTCACTATACTACTCTACTTCTTAAAGATTATGAATAAGAGTATTTTATAGTGCAGGAAATGTTCACTACATATGTAGAAATATCGCAATTATATTTTTTAATATCTTTGTTTTCTTTATTATTCACTGCTATAATAGAGGTGTATCTTTTTTCCATCTCCCAGCCATCCCTTAGTTAACCAAATCTGCATAGGTTTATACTTAAACCTATTGTTATTAAAGTTAATACACCATACTTATATCCACTTTATTTGAAAATCGTTAGAATCAGTCTAACTAAATACCTCGAAAATTGACGTTCATTTTAAAAGCAATTTCTTAATCTTAAGTATCTGAGTAATCTCTTTCATTTTTCCTTCTCAATAAGTCTCAATAAATAGGACCATCACATTGGATGACAATTAAACATAATAATCAAATATAGAGAGAGATGTGTGTTGTCACCAATTTATTGAGATATGATTCACTTTCATCAAAAAAAAATCTGTCAAAATTAAAATAGTCTCCAAAAAATGATCACAGTTTACAAGGAAACATGAAATTGACAGTTCTGTATTTATAACACACCCTATGCTAGGTGTGTTAATAATATTTACTTTCTCTTGTTTCTGAGTTTTAGCCCATTTTCTGGCCCTTCTTTCAAACTTGCAGGAAGACTGTGAGTCTTTCTACGGCAGGCACTCCTGGTTTTTACAACCTGCTTGCTGCTCCGTTGCTGCTGTTTGCGCCCACGCCTAGGGTGTGTTATAATCTTTTTAAAGTCCTTACAGACGGAATCATACCTATTCTCAGGATCATTGTCGTCGTCATCATCATCCACTGTGACAGGCACTGATTTAGATAAGGCTTCATCTCCTTGGGGAGAAAAAAGTGTACTTAAAATTAGCTTTAAATTATCTACAAGTAAAACTGTATAGAAGAAAACTGAACACCAAAACATTTAAAGCAAAGCAGTGGATTCTAAATAATACTCTGAAATCTAAATCATGACCAGAAAGAAGGTTTACGGAAAGCGCAACAGGAAATTTACAAAGTGTCAAAAGTAAAATAGTTAGATTTTATACGTTTCAAGATTCCTTCCCAGAGTACAAGAGTTTTAAAGCCCACCCCCCTCTGTAACAATTCTATAGCAATTGTCATCATTATTACCATAAATTTTTTGTAGAAATAACCTTTGTACTGGTACATTTAAAGTTTCAGGTTAACATATTTCTAATTCATCCCATATCATGAAGGAGTAATAAAATTACTTTTATGTTTTGGTAGTACTAAGCAATTTAAAAAGACATTTGAAATTTTATGATATCCAAGGCTTCAATTACCCAGAGGTATACAGTACAGTGGAACCTCACTTCATGAACTTAATTATTTTCACAGTTCTGGCCACAAACTAAATTGGACCAGAACCAAATCAAATTTCCTCATAAGGCCAACATTGAACCTAACCTTTGAATTTGATTTGGTTCTCATTCAACTCAGTTTGTGACCAGAATCATGGAAATAATCAAGTTCGTAAACCAAGGTACCACTATATTTCAGTATGGTAAACTTTCCTTATTTAAGAAAACTCTATTTCTATCCCTCAACTAAAAATCTAAAGAAATTAAGATTTATGAATTCACTGTACATAAATTTCATCTCAAAAAAAATTAAACATTGAGCTCTATTCCATGCATGTTGAAGTAATTACAGAAGTGCACTAATGTTTGCCATTTACAGTACTCTGAAATGCATCAAAATCTTCAAGGGCATTATGCTGTAAAAAAAAAAAGCCAATTCCAATAGTACATCTGTCATATCCATCTCAAAATAACACAATTATTGAGAAAGATTGTTAGTTGCCAGGAATTAATAAGGTATCTATAAAGGGGTGAGGAATCTTGTGATAACAGGACAGTTTGGTACCTTGTAGTGGTGGCTATACAAAGCTACACATATGATACAATTGCATACAACTTTCTCTGTCACACACACACAGTAAAATGCATATAAAACTAGTGAAATATGAAACAATCTTCAGTTTCCCACTTTTGACACTGCACTATAAATACGTTATGACTGAACAAAATGTGATGACATGCTTCATTTTCTTAAGTTTGTTACAGTAAAAAAAAAAAACAAAGAAAAACCACATTGCCAATAATCCCCAACAAAATACTCCCCAGCACTGCAAACACACATATCCCATCATTCTTGCCCCTTTCCAGAACAGTTCCGGAAGTCTTAAGTCTTTCATGAGAGTCTTTAGTTGTACAGTTGTAGTTGGCTTGGTGTCCTGAATCAATTAAAAAGTCTTTACCTCTCACGGTCATTTTGACTTTGGCGAAAAGCCAGAAGCCTTTTGCCAGTGAATAAGGTAGATGAGGACGCACTGTAATGTTTTTACAAGCCAGCCTTTCCACTGGATGGCACCCAGCATCAGCATTCACTGGATCTTGCCTCATAAAGAAATTCACAAAAGAAGACTTCCAGCACTGCTTCAGAAAGCAGCAAGAAGGATCTGTTCAGTATGTTCGAAACGAGGAGAAGTATTTTAAGGAGGATTAAAGGCAATGTGTCTTTTTCTGTAAGAGTTATTTTTATTTGAACAGTCACAATATATTCTGATTATATCTTACGTAAGTGAAAACCACTGGGGGATACTAAGTGAAGGGACATTTTCACTTAAGTAAGACTTCGCATACTTTTTCCCTCTCAATTTCTATGGCTCTATAATTATTTCAAAATAAAAGCTTTAAAAAGGCACCAAAAAGATACACTGAAAGACAGAGGATATATGGATGCATGATCAAACAAATATAAGACAATGTTAATGGTAAAAATGTTTCTGAAGATTTTAAACTTTTTCATAATACAATATTAGGGGGCCAGGAGTGGTTGTATATGCTTGTAATAATCCCAGCTACTTGGGAGGCTAAGGCAGAAGAATCAAAAGTACGAGGCCAGCCTAAGCAATCTGGCTAGGCTCTAGAAATAAAAAAATTAAAAAATTTAAAGGGTTGTGGATGTAGTTCTATACACCCTGGGTTCAATCTCCAGTGCCAGGATAAAAAAGTGTTGGGGAAAAGTGGAGAATACCTACAGAGCCAGGCAGGGTGGTGCACACCTGTAATCCCAGCACTTGGGAGGCTGAGGCAGGAGGATCGCCACAAGTTTGAAGCTAGCTTGAACTACACAGCAAGACTCTGTCTCAAAAAAACAAAACAAAACAAAACAAAAAAACCAACACCACCAGACACCTACAGATTCAGAAGAGAAATATGATACATAAAGAAAAGCAAAAATAGATCTCATAGCATCCCAGAGAAATAGCTCAAACGGATCAATCTTCAAATAAAATATTACTAGTAATATTGTCACTCCACCTTTATTCCAATATTCAAAACCAGATCTATCCTTTTTTCAAAAGTCAAGTTCGAATACTATGTTAAATGTTCCCTCAAATATTTAATTAGCTCACTTGTCACTTATTCCATGGCCCCGCTGTAGTTCTTTATCATTCTTCTAATATTTTTATAGTCCCAATGTAGTTTTCATATATCCCTCTCTTCTAGTTGGCTCCTTTTTTGTTGTTTTATTTTCATTTTTTCTGTTTGTTTGTTTTAGTTTTTTGGAGACAAGGTCTGCCTATGTCTCCCAAGCTGTCCTCAACTCCTGGATTCAAGTGCCTCTTGCCTCCGCATCCTGACTAGCTGGGATTATAGGATACACCATCTCACTCGACTCTTCTAGTACATTTAAAAGTAATAATAATCTGTCTGTCTCTGTCTTGTATTAAACTAGTCTTCATCTTGGTTAGCTCACGTCGTTTCCAAACCCTAGTCTCTAAGAAAATTTGTAACAGAATACCCAAATATTGCTATAGAAACTGGAATCCTCTAAACTCACCGGAGGGAAAGAACTTCGTAAGATCTCTTGAAATTATCATGTAATAGTAAATCAGACATCGAGAAATGTATGAATTCGGTAGGTTTATATGAACATGCAAGTAAATGTTTAAGGAATGCCATTATCATTGGCTCACACTCAAAAGTTATCTTTGAAAAAAAACAGTACTTTTTACAAAGAGCTTATTTTCAAACCCTTTCATATTCTATCCTGCTCAGTGTTGTTACTGAGGAACCCAGGTTTTGTTGTTGTTGTTGTTGTTGTTGTTGCTTTGAGACAGAGTCTTGCTATGTGGTTCAGGCTGGCCTTGAACTTGCTGAGATCCTCCTGCCTCAGCCTCTTGAGTGCTGGGATTATAGGCGTGCACTACCATACCTGGCCAAAGCAGTTTTTGATGGATTAAATTTGCCAGCAGATGCTATCTTCTTTTATTCATACAAAGTAAACAGCTTAATCCCAAGAAATAACTAAAAGTAAAGAAAATCTCACTCACAGGCAAATTCAGGGGTGGAGTGGTTCTCACATTTGCCCTAAACAAAAAAGAAAAATCTCACAAAATTTATACCTATTGAACTACTTGTATCACTCTGATTTTCCTTCATAAACTACTGATCATTATTTCAGATAAAACTGTTAAATGTTGATAAAAAATTGTTATATACCCAACAAATTTGATTTGCCTGACACAGAACACTAAGAATGTTTGAAATACTTTCCAAAAATGGCATAAAAACAATGGAGAGGTGCTGGGGATTTATTTAGCTCAGTGGTAGAGTGCTTGCCTAGCAAGCTCAAGGCTCTGAGCTTGATCCTAGCACTTAAAATAAAAAAAAAAAGAGACAGAGAGGCCTTATAATAAATGTCTAAATAATTTCTCAATGAACTGTTCCTAAATAGTAATTCTGAATTTGATTGGCTTCATGGAAAATTAAACAATGCAGTTATTCAGGACGATTTAGAAAGCACAAATTATCAATTTTTTTTTATTCTTGCATACCTGAAGATTGGCAAAATCCACTGTGTGATGACAGCACTAAATTTTCAGTCACAGGCTTAATTTTCTGTTCATCACTGCTCCCCTCGCCTACAGAATTCTGATCATCATCTCCTATATCAGAAGAAGAGGAAGTAATGTCTGCTTGCTTCCTTTTAGTGCTTGCTCTTAGAGAGTTTCTTTTTTTCTCCTTGACAATGACTGGTTTCTTTTTAGCTGAAGTTCTTTGTTTCTTCTGCTTTCTATTATCTTCAGAACTTTCCTCAGCATCAGAAGATGATGAGCCACTTTGTATGTCCTTGGCATTTCTCTTTGAATTTAAATTTCTTCTTTCCCTCAATTCTGTTCTTTTCAGTCTCCTATCAGAAGAGTCACAACCATCTTCTTTCATGGAATATTTCTCAGTATCAGATGAGGAGCAATCTTGCCTCTTCCTTGAACTCTTTTCAGGCAAGCTGCACCTTTTCTTTTCTCTACCAGATGCTCTATTCTTACTCTTTTTTTCTTCTGCAGAGTCACAACTGTCTCCTTTCCCTGGCAACTTCCCAACGTTATCAGATAATTCACCCTTCTTTTTAGACATTTTATCTTTTATTTTTTTACCTCTCTTTTCCCCATCAGTTGAATCATTCTTATTCTGTTTTATGCCCTTAGGAAAATGACAAATTTCTTCTCCTTCAGGTAATTTCTCAGTGCCATCAGAAGAAGATTCATACTGTTGTTCTATTTTCATCATTTTTTTCTTCAGGTCTATGGTTTTCTTTTCTTTTTCTTCAGATCCTTTCCTGCTCTTGTTTTTATCATCTTCAGAAGATTCATCACTCTGCTCTTTCTTTGAAAATTTCTCGGTAACATCAAATAAACCACTCTGTACTTTTTTACATGTTTTAGTTTTCAGATGCTTACTCTTTTCTTTAGTGTCAGCAACTTTTTTGTCTTCTGGAAAATTTAAACTCTCTTCTTTTCCAGAAGAAGACTTATCAGCACCATCAGGGGAATTACTTGGCTGGTGCTTCTTAGAAAATTGGTCTCTTAATTCCATGATGGTCTTGTCTTTATCAACTGTGCCTTCTGCCAAAGAGAAACTCTCACTCTCTCGTTTCCTTTCAGCATCATCAGATGATCCTTCCTGTACAGTCCTCAAACTTTTCTGCCCTTGATTATCCATTTCTTTTTTGCTATGCTTTTCATCTTCAGAAGAATCACAGTCTTTTTTATTTGGCACTCTTCTTTTGGTTGTTCTATTAGCCCCAATTTTACTCATGTTTTTTATCTCTTTTTCTAATTCTGAGTCATAATTAGAAGACTCAGACTGGTTTTGGCGTTTCTTTTTGGAAATTATAGAGCTTTTAGCAGATTTGCCTTTTTTAATATCAAAATCTGAGCCAGAAGTAGAACTTTTTCGTTTCCTTTTTCCTTTATCATCTTTCCCTGGTTGAGTCTTTAAGTCACACAAGGTCTTATGATTTTTATGAGTTTCATTAATATCAGTATCTGAAGAAGAACTGTGACTCATCCTGCTTACCTCTTTAAGGATTGCTAACATTTCATCAGAATCTGAATTTTGATCTACAATCTCTGACTGCTTAGATTTGGGCAATTTATTAGGCTTGGGATTATCTATAGCTCGGTCAGAAGAATTTCGCTTATCATTTTTTCTCGTTGGAACAGACAGTTTTTGTTTTTCCTTAACTGTTTCATTGCTTTCTTCATCTGAATTAGATGTGGCAGGATTAGTTTCTGTCTGTCGTCTTAAGGGGGTAGTCTTTACACGAGGGGATCTTCGAAGATCAGATTCTTCTAAAGGTAACAGAACTTCACTTTCAACCAAATGCTCATTATCACTGTTTTCCTGTCGAAATCCATATTTCTCTGACTTGGTGTGCAGACCAGAACTTTTACAGCCATCTTTATCTTGTGGAACTTCCTGACAATCAGCACCTTTAATTGGGGAGTTAGAAAGGGAGACAGGAGTGAGTTTGACATACAATTCTTTTGTTACTTTAGCTGTAGTTTTTGACTTAATACCTCCTCTGCTATCTTTTGAAGGCGTATTTAATTTTACAGGTGAATTTTCAAATTCTTGCTCAGTTCCACTGTTGCCATCCCCCTGACAATCAGCTGAACACTGAATTTCCATAGCAGTCTCAAGATTCTCAAAAATGTCTTCTGGAACTGATGAAGGAACAGACACGATATCCATGTCTAAGTCTTCAGAAGTGTTAGCAGGTTCATACTGAGGTTCTTCTTTCCTATCAGATTTCCTATGTTCACCACTGGTACTTTTATTTGCTCCTTGTTCCTCTGTTGGAACACTCTGATCCATGTGCTCACTCTCTACCTGTTTTCTTGATAATTTAGCTTCTGACTTGGAACTATCCTTCCTTTCCAAAGCACAGGGTTTTTCTCCTTTCCGTACTTTTATTTCAGGCTTGGCATCTACAACTTTATGTTCTTTGGTATTTTTCTCTTTGTTTACAACATCCAAAGCTCGAATCTCTGAATTCAAATCTTCTTCCAATGCAAGGTGAGCCTTCTTGATATCAGCCAGCACAGATTTAAAAGCTTTAAGCTGACGTAACTTCATCGAAGAACTGATTTCTGAATTATCTGCTGCCTGCTTCAAAAATTTAACATAACTGGAGTTCATGTTGGCTGTGGTCTCAATCAGTTTTTTTGCCTTCTTAATCATCTCTTTGGGCACAATTAATGCTGAATAAGAGTAGGTTATAGAACCAGAATATGAATCATCAAATTTCTTTTCTTCTCCATTACAATTTGAACTATTCTTCTTTGGGGAAAATCTGGGTGCATGGTCACATACTTTATTACTCTTTTCATTGTCAACTTTTATTTTCTTCTTATTTTGTTGCAGCAATTGTTCTAAATTTTCAAACACGCTGTTACATGCAGTGACCAAGTCCAACAAAGGTTCTGGGTGACAAATGTAGCAATACCATTGGTTGTTTTCATCCATTATTGTAGAGAGCTCCTTTCGACCAAGGTTGCGCAGAATGCATTTCTTACAAAAGGCATTATGGCAAAAGTCGCAACAAATCAAGTTCCCACCTTCTGCACACCATCTGAAATATTTTAGAGATTCAAATATTATTCCCAATGAAATTAATTTTAATTTCTTCATTATTAAAGCAATTTCAGTTTTCCTGACAGCACTTTTAGTAGAAACTTAGGTCATATGCTTGTTCTTCACAAAAAAAACATAAAACTAGATACAAGTTTAAGGCTTCGTGGAAAACAACAACTATCCACCAAAAACATCAATGAAGATACTACAAAAGATGAATCAATGAAGATACTAGAAAGGACTATCAGAACTCCCAAAATGCTGGGTGTGGTGGCACAAGCCTGTAATCCCAGCACTCAGCAGGCTAAAGCAGGAGGATCAGCATGAGTCTGAGGCCAGCCTGGGCTACATCATGAGTTCAAGGCCCACTTAAACTACATAGCAAGACCCTATCTCAAAAAACAAACAAACAAACAAAAAAACAAAATTTTTTCTTAAAACCTCCCACAAAAAGTAGACAATGAATGTTAGTGACCTTGATTTATTACCTACCTACACTGTTCATCCATTCCATCTGAGTCGCGGCTAATATCATCACTCATGTAATACTTAAAGCAATTCTATTGAAAGAAAAAGGGGAATTTAATTCAAACTTTGCAACACTCATAAAGGACAAAAAATTTTAAATTATTAAGAAGTAAAAGGAATGTGTATGTTTTAAATAAAGCAAAAACACTACACTACCCAATATTAGTATTTTTTAGATATAGGAATATCTCAAAAGATTAATTCCTTGAAATATATTTCCCTATCTCAAGCATCCCTATTCCTTATACTAAAGTATGCAAAAACGATTTTATTTAGTAAAGCAAATTTCTGGTCTCATACAACTAGTTACCAAAGGTCTACATAAAAATATATAAGAAGCCAGGTATGGTGGCACATGTTTATAATGCCAGCTACTCAGGAGGCTGATGTAAGAAGATCACAAGTTCAAGGTTGGCCTGGACAACTTAGTGAGACCCTGTCTCAAAATAAAAAAAATAGGGGCTGGGGATTTAGCTCAGTGATTAGAGTGCTTGCCTTGCAAGCACAAGGGCCTGAGTTCGATCCCCGGCACCACAATAAATAAATAAATAAATAAAATAAAAAAATAAAAAGGTCTAAAGATGTAGCCCAGCGGTAGAGTACCCCTGGGTTCGATCCCCAGTACCAAAAAGAATATATTAAGTCAAGCTGAAACTGATGTTGTTGCCACTTAATGATTTTAATGGTCACCATATGTATAAACAGCTATCATGTGTACAGATAAACAATGTACATTTAGTCTTTAAATCTCAAAATAGCTGTTGTGCAAGGTAGAAAGTATTATGAGGAGGAAAGCTAAGGCTCATTAATATGTAAATAAATCTAGTATCATATACCTAGTAAGAAGCAAACCTGTTGTTCAAATCTGAGTTTTACAGACTTCAAATTCTTTATTAATGAGACTGCAAAAAGAGATGGTTCCATGCCCCCTGATGAAAACTACTATAATAGGGGTTGGGGATTTAGCTCAAGTGGTAGAACTCTTGCCTAGCAAGCACAAGGCCCTGAGTTCCATCTCCAGCACAAAAAAAAAAGAAAAAAAAAGAAAAGAAAAAAGAAAGAAAGAAAACTACTGATTAATGAAATAGGATAGTCTCAACAGACTAGCCTTTGGTAAAAAGCAATCATATACGTAAGAAAAGAGAAAGGAAATTGCAGGTTTCAAACCCAGAAGTATGAGACTCAGCTGTCAAAATTTAACTAGACGGGCATGGTGGAGCACACCTATAGTCCCAGCACTCAAGAGGCCGAGACAGGAAGATGCCCAGGAGTTCAAGGCCAGCCTGGGCTCCAAAGGGAGTTCAAGGTCAGCCTGAACTACGTAGTGAGACCCTGTCTTAAGAAACAAAACAATAACAAAAATTTTTGTTTTCAATTAGACACTATAAAACATAGCCAAGATAGGCCACTAGCAGAATTCAAGAAATTACCTGAATTCAAGAAAGCAAGTAAACAAATTGCTAAAGAATAAAATAAAGTTTAGTACATCCAAGCAGGTCAAAATCTATCAAAAATTCATGATAGAAAAGATCTAGAGTTGGGGAGCCCATAACCTTGATATTATAATCACTGTAAATTAACTCCAGGGCACTAATAAAAAATTGTGCATGGACTATTAAAGCTATAATCAACATATATAAAATATTTTTAATTCTATTACCCTATATCATAACCCTGTTCTACATGAGATTTACAAAAGTGGGGTACATAAGAGGGAAGGTTATAAACACATGTATGCATACTCGTATATACTTCAGGCATTGAAACATATCAAGCTATCCTTCAACTCTCTACCTTTAACTCTTTAACTTTTTAACACCTTTAATGTTACCTCTGCCTAGATCATGCTAAACCAATCCCATTCCATCAGGCTAATTCTTATTCCCATTCCAAGAATCAGCCTACATCACCTCTACTAAGAAAGCCATCCCAACCCAAGCCCTAACTACACAGTATCAGTATCTCCACTGTAAAGGTATTTTTCAGGACTTTTATACATCTGTCTTTCCCAGGAGAACCTAAACTCTTCAAAGGGTGGAGACCTCATCAATAGATTACATACCTTACAAATAAGGACTTGCAGTGAGGGGTGTCTATAAATGGAATCTTTTTGAAAATGATTGACCTGTTGTCCACAAGCTGTGCAGCTCACAATTCCATGAAGCCCATCTTCTAGGAGAAAGGAGTGACCATTATTCACACATTTACACAGAGAAAAAAGATTTACCTTAGCATTTTGCAACCTTTCTATTAGAAATGAAATACCTCATACTCCTTGGGAAATGATATTTTGGACACTGGTTTAAAAGGTTAATTTTAATGACTTTCTAAAAAAAATAACCTTGGCAAATTCTGAGCTACGAATCCTAACTTCTTTCCTTCCACAGACGTAGACCCCATTTCTCATGACTTGACATACCATGAAGATACCCCATAAACATGTTCTAAAAATAAATTTCAAGAGTTCGTTTTCATACAGCCATTTCTTTGTTAACAAATTCAGTAATAGTTCTTATGGAATGGGGACGTGACATACAAAACATTCTTTTTCAATCTTGTACTTAAATTAGACATGCCATGGAAGTTTTTATTCTCTAACTGGAACTGTATGCACAAATCCTATCAATAAGGTACATGAAAACATTAATTTTATCATACTACCAATTTGCTTCCTAATATTTACTTCAATATTATCCATAATCCCCATTTACCTGCCTTCCTTCTATGTCTTTTCCACTATTCTTCCATTACAACAATGACTACTGTTTGCAAACAAAACATTGTTAGGATATCTGTCTCAGCAATACATCAGAATGGCTGAGAAAAAGGACAGACCCCCATTCGATAGTATCTACAGGAAAGAGTTAAAAATAACCTAATCGAGAAAGAATGAGAGGAAATCTCTTCCGCCTAATTCTTATCCTTAGTTCTGCTAAGGCAGAGCCTCACAATCTGAGCTAAACATGAGAATCATCTGAAGAATCTTTTTAAAAACACAGATACATGCCTATAGTCTCAGCTACTAGGGAGGTTGGAACAGGAAGACCACTTGAGCCCAGGAGTTTGAGGCCAGCCTTGACAATACAACGAGACTCCATCTCAAAAACAAAAAAACACAAACAGCCATTCCTACCTCTAAAACACTGAATTGAAACTCTTAGACTTTTTTTTAATAGATGATCCTACTGTGCAACCAAAACCTTGATCCAAGTAAGATAACAGATTATGATTCAAAAGAGGCCAGGAAATGCCTGCATTCACAAATAAAAAGGCAACTAGAAAAAAACAAAATGACAAAAAAACCAAGAACAATCTCTGCCTCTATCCCTAAATAAAAAACCAATCATCATATGTCTCACCTTTTAATTTTCTATTTGGTGTTTTTTGCTAGTTTTAAGGTCCAGAGCACCATGGACCCAAATATTATTTTCAGTATCTTTATTTGTAGAAGTTTAAAAAGTTTAAAGCATAAGGTCACTATCATAATTTTTCAGAGGAGCAAATCTGAAGACTTACTATACATATATTGCTAATATTTTATCTGAAATCACACTGTCCTACATTGCTATTTTGACCTTGAGTATTCACATATTCTATTACTTCAGAAAAAAATTTATAGTGTACTTTTTAATTTCAAATAATGATTTCATTTAGATAAACTAAGAAGATAAATGAAACCTACAATTATTTTCTATGTGCTTTTGTGTATGTATCACTCAAGAAATTTTTACAACTAGGTGATCCTTTGAAGAATTTTTCCCACATATGCAAAAAGAATCATATATGAGGATATTCACTGCAGTACTAATTAGAAATTTAGAAAATGAAAAATCAAATTATTTCATATTTTGAATATAAATAGTGGTTTAATCATGCTGTAACAGAATCCTATAGAGCAGTGAAAAATAAACTACATGTACATTTGCTGACATGGATAAATCTGAAAAACAATGTTGAATGATAAATGTTCCCAAAGGATATCTATAGCATACTATTTTTAATATTCTTAAAATGAATAATAAATGCTTTTGAGTAAATACATAGAAAACATAGAAAAACATGCATACACATGCACATGCATAAAACTTTAAGATAATCATTACCTGTGGGGTGGGAAGAAGGGAAAATGGATGAGAGTAGGACTGAACCAATATTTTATTTAAGTGAGATCTGAAGCAAATATGGTAAAATGTTGAAATGTTACTTTATTTTATGTACTTGTTTCTGTAAACGTATGTTTTAATTTTTATATTTAGTTATGAAATAAATATCTTAAAGATTACAACTGTGTAAATGGGTTAAGATGCACTTTCATTTCTGAGCTCAATACATTTTAGTAGTTTTAAAGAGAGAACAAAAGTAGTTTGTACTGTAGAAAAACTAGGTGTAACACATTTTTTAACAAACTAGGGAAAGTATGTCAAAACAGGCTATAATATGTTAAAAACCATGGTTCCTAAAATGGTCACTTTAGCTATGTCACTGTGCTATAATTTTTTCCAAATCAATATGGGATTATTTTATTTACAAGGTTCACATTCTTGACAGTTTCCTAAATTAAGCATCAATTTCTGAACCAATTTTATTAAAAAGTTTATATACTAACTACTGCAATTCAGTACCTCAAATTACTAATTTATTTGTACATGTGTATGAAAGTAAACCTAGAATTTAATTTCCTATGTGATTTCTGACAGCTTACACTGTAGTGAATAATTAAGACAAAAATAAACAAAAAAAGTCAGTGCAACTATATGGCTACATACATACATTTTCCCTTAAGCATTATATAAACATTCTTACACAGAACACTCAATAAAATGTTCCAGAAACATATCAGCTGAGGCCAAATACCAAAAATATATATGAAAGTGGCACTAGGAACGCCCTTCCCAACAACAGTGGTTCTTCTTTGATTCAGCTTTCAGGGCCTATCCATATTTCAGACACTGACTGCTCTAGAATCCCTTCCCAAAAAACACCATTTAGACATAAACTCTGACACAATGCAGCAATATATATAATTATCTTCTTCACTAGAGAACTCATAATCAGAGGAAAGACTTGTTACTGATCCTTACCATCAGCTTCCAGAATACGTAGTACCTTAGCTTTGGTGAGCTGTGCCACTGCAATGGCAGTTTCCCTACTGTGAACAATACTCTCAGAAAGTCCTCTGTATGCTCAAGAGGCTAGATGCTCCCTTGTGGGCAACAGACTAAACAACATTTCTTTGACTTTCACTGGCAATCTAAGAAATTATTCATCTGAAAAACTGTTATTTCTAAGTAGAGATATATTTTACTAGTTCTATCAAGATAATCACAGCATTGAAATAAAATCTACACACAATTTCATCAATGTAAGACCACTATAATTTCAGTTATATAACATGAGCAATATTAAACAGACACACTGTCATTTTATTTCTATTTAGAAATTTAGGGTCATGTTCTATCTTTTGGAGACTCATTCTTTTAATAATTATGGATTCCGGCTCTGTTAATCTGCCCAAAAAGTATATACAGGTACTATTTAAAAATCACACCCAAACAAATACAACATATATTCTACTGTCATAAGTTTCTAAACGAATTCTATGCTAACTTTCTCCAGATGACTGGCCACTCTGGCTGTGTACATGAAGAAGGGCAAACACACAACAGGAGGGAGGCTCAGGCAGACAGAGGAGGGTTCATTGGCTCTACCTCCTTTCTCTTTCTTACTCATCTGCATTTCGTCAATGGATCAGAAATTTTAGTATACATTAATAACCAATTGGAGCACATTCTCAACTTCATCTCATTCTAACTTGCTAGGCGTAGAGTCAAGGAATTTGCATTTTTAATAAGTAACCCCAGGTAGACCTAACGCAAGTGCCTATCACTGTTTGTACCAATGTTCTGAATATGTATGATGTCACCTGGAGGCCACAGGCAAGATTGTGCACAAATCTGAAATTCCTTCCAGTAAGGGGAAACACATGGTATTCTGACATATAGGTACTACAGATCTAATATCTGGAAGGAAATGATAAACTTCTTGAAATGACTTAATAGCCACTGAAGGCAAAGGTGTTTTGATTAGTGGTGTTTAACCTTTTCTGCTTCAGAGCTCAAAGAGAAACAGAAGTTATTTTTAAGTAGTGCTTTTTGTAAACAATGGGCAGAAAAGTGGAGGTATTTTTAGTAAGCATGTCAGATTTTTTAATATGGTCATAAACAGCAATTTAAACTCATGTTTCATTCTCACTTGTATTTACCTCCGCGTTTTTTGAGATTTTCAGTTTTCATTTTACTTCTGCTTCTAAATTCAGGCCCTTTAAAATCATCTTTGTCTTCATTCAGCACTGGCTCTGGTTGTACAATCACTGTACCTAGAATGATTTCATTTAAAAAACCATTACACATATTAAATGTGCAAGTGAAGTACAAGACTTCAGTTCAGATAAAGCCAACATTGCTGGTACATAGTTTGTTTCTTTCAAGCTTTAAATACTTGTATAAGGACCTCACAGGAGTAAATAAAACAGGGTAGTAGTATAAGGGCCAGGTGTAAACAGTTAGATTACTTGTTGGATATAGCTCATAAAAACAGGAGGGGGAGATATTATGAACTGGTTAAAACAGAAATGTGTGAATCAAATAGAAAGCCTCAGCCCCGTTCTCAATTTTTATAGTGCCTATCACAAAAGCTGTTATGATTATGAACATTCATGCTAAGTTCCATAAAGAGATTATAAAATAAGTGGTCTAGAGAAGGGGAAAAAAGACATTGTACTCTCATACTCTAAATCAGAAAAAAAAAATTTAAGGTCTTATTTTGCAATGAAGAGTAAGTGGGGGAAAGGGACAAAGAAGTTCACTCAATTACTGCTTTACCTATTCTATAGCATTTCCCAAATAGTATGCCAAAGCTTCACTACTCTGCAAAGACCTTTGAAGAGTTTTAAATTGAACATTACTTGAAGATACTAAGCTGAAGTGCTCTAACAATGAATTACAGAATGAGATTATTTGTTGGTGCCTATGGAAATATTTTAGAAAGACTGTCCTTTCTTAACTATAAATGTAGATTGAGGAGAAAGTTAACAATTTAAGTTTTCATTACATTCTCTGGATGGCATTAAAAAAAAAGGTCCAAGTCTAAATGTTTACTACATTGCTGGGTTTAGTAACTAGCCATTACTGGCAGCAATTAAAGTAAAAGCAAGTAGTTGTCAGGCTCCCAATGACACATGGGCCTATGTTATTCAACAAGATTACAGATAGGTAGTATCTAGTTAAATGAATTCCTGCCTCTCTAAAAAAAAGGAAGAGAGTATAAAAGACTGAGACTTTACAGACTATAGTAAATTTAAATAACTGCCAACTTCCAAAAATGTTATTTACAATAATCGTTTCATGTACATACTGTCGGAAAATCCCCAGCATTTGAAAAGAGCTCAATACTTAAAATTAACCAAAAGAATAATTAAACTCTTTCTCCCTTATGATTCTTCTCTAAATGAAAGTAGATGAGTTGAAAGAAAAGCCACTAGTTGCATGAAGGCAGACCTGAATTGAAAGCTTTTCAATGTCAAGCTGAAAAAATTCCTTGAGCTCTGAATTTGTTTTTTCTGCTCTTAAAGTAGAAACGACAACCTTACCGCATTGTTCTGAGGATTAGAGGAGTTAATTCTTTAAGAATATGGTACTTACAATACTCAATATAATAACAATAATAACAGCCACCCAGATTTAACCATATGAAACACGCATATTTTTGTTTTAGTATGAGATAATTTATCTTAGCTCAGTTTAGGAATATTATATACTGACTTTCTTCCACAGTACCATTAAGTTTGAATGCCTAGTTCTGACATCATACTCCCTCCCAGTGATACATACTAAGAACATAAAAATCTGAAGCGCGTTACTGACTTTGGGATTCAGACTCCCATGTTAGTTGTTTCTGCTCTTAACCATCAAAACCATTACATAAAATTGTTAAAAATGACCTGCAAAGCAAAGCACATGGTAGGCCCATAAATTCTCCTTCTATCTCATTTCTTCCCATCATTTCTTTTCCTTATCTCGTTTTATAACTAATTTATCCTAGTAAAGCAAACTCCAATCCCTTCAACCCACCATATTCTTTAATCATCCATAATTTTTAAAATGTGTCACAAAAACATAGGGAATAGGATTTAATAAACACTACTGTAAAAGATCAAGCTGTAAGAATAAATTCAAAAAATCTGCTGAGACTAGAATATATCATTTAACAACGAAAAAACCCCTTAAATCCTGACTCTTTGAAATACTATGAAATTACAAAGCCCCTCTCACTGTCTCATGAATCACACCACTATCAGATTTGAGTTACATGAAGAGTCCAAGAACTTTATTGGACTTTTTTCCTCAACTTACTTAATGAAGTTCTAAAGTCAGAACTGTAGTAGTAGAGAGGCATATGATAAGGTTAAAGGTAACTTCAAGAAGTAACACCTAAATCTATCCTCAATAGTTAAGTTTGGCTTTTAGCCTTAGAGAATTTAACAATGCAGCAAGATAAGGAATGGGGAAGCACTTGCCTAATATGCATGAGTGCCCTGGGTTTGTTCCTCATCACCATAAAAGAGGAAAAACAAAGAATGTAGTAAGACTAAACTAAACTGCACTGTACATATTTTTTAGTTTTCATAAAATCAGTATTTTTACATACAGCAAGCACATTAACCTAATCAAAACCTCATATATTAACTTTAAGCCTACTCTTTCACATTCGAGTATGATTTAGAAACTAAAGACCCTTTTTTAAAAAACCTAATGGAAAGAAAGAATATTCTGGATTCTGTTCTCTGCAAACTAATTGAGCATTCTAAATGTTTAGCTTCAGTAACACATGTATCATTATCACACTAATAAATTTCCAGACCATTATCAGTAAAATACCAACAGTAGTCCTTTGCACATAGCTAACAGTTACCAAGTTCCAATTTTTTAATAGTATTTTAAAATGCATCTCAACTTTAATTTCATATTAAAAATTAATAGACATTACCTTTTGGCAAGCTTTGCATAGTAATATCATTTTCAGAATTTTCATTAGAAGCATCTTCGTTTACAGTTTCATCCAAAAGTTTTTCATCATCAGATTCTATATACTTTGTTACAATTGAAGGTTTCCTAAGAAAGAATTAAATCACTAGAATTATGGACATTTCTGACCATTAGAAAATACTCCAAGAGCATAAATCACATGTTTAGATTTGGCAGTGGCTCTCAAGCAAGGATATGTACCAGACTCACTTAGGGAAGCATATATCTCATGTGACTGAAGGTTATAATACGGTAGGTCTGGGGTAGCATGTGCATTCTGAAAAAGCTACAAAGGGGATCTTAAAAGGTATTCTCTTTCTTTAAGAATCACTACCTTAGATATTAAATTAACAATAACAAGTCAGCTGTGTTTATTAAGAGACATTTTCACTGCTTAGAAATAAGTGTCCAAAAGACTAAGTTGCAAACTTCTAGAAAGAAGTACCATCCCCAGCATACTGTACATTAAGTATACTTGAAAATAGTTTCACTTCTGCCAGTCATGGTGGCACACGCCTGTAATCCCAACACTCAGGGAGGCTGAGGCAGGAGGACTGCCATCAGTTCAAGGCCAGGCTGAACTATACAGTGAGACCCTGTCTTGGAAAAAAAAAAAAAGAAAAGAAAAGAAAGAAAGAAGTTTCACTTCTAATGCATGATTTGACAATTTACAACAAAAAAAAAAAAATTTTCTGCCAGTCTTAGATCTACATGTACCTTAAAAATATTCTGAGCATCTTCTACTCATCCTAAACAATTTGCCATAACCTTCAAAAACCCATGCTATCTGAGACATTCAACATTTCTCCTTTCCTTTTTAAGCACATATATTATCTAAAGAAATGAACCACACATTGCAAGACCATTGATACATAATTCCTTTAAAATTCAAAATTGGAATGAATAAATCATTATTGAAACTGGTGATCCAAAGAAATCTATTACACTATACTGTTCATTTCTACATGTTTGTATAAAATAGTTTACTTAGAACAATGGCACTGGAAGTTCAGAAAGTAGATGCTTTTAGTAAGGAAAAATAAATAAAAAAGAAGCTAACTTTTTTACCCTTCAACTTCAACTAACCTCTTTGATCGTGATGATCCTGAAGATTTAGATTTCTCTGAAGAGCTAGTTCCCTAAATATGAGGGAAAAATACAAAGGTGAGTAAAACTCTCAAAGTAAAATTCCTACAAGTAACCATTTTCCTATAACAAGCCATAACCATGTTATCTGAGACATTCAATACTTCTCCTTTTCTTTGTAAGCACATACATTATTTAAAGAAATGAACTACACATTGCAAGACCACTGATACATAAGTCCTCTAAAAATTCTTTAAACATCAAAGCGATATACAGTGATATAATGAAATACTATTTATATGTCTCAGATGTTTCTCTAAGAGGAACTTCAAAAACTGCAGACAGCTAGGCATGGTAGGGCACAACTCAACACCAGCACTCTAGTAGGCTGAGGTAAGAGGAACAAAAGTTCAAGCACAACTGGCCAATTTAGAAAGATCTTGTTTCAAACTTAAAAAAAAAAATTCAAAAATGGCTGGGGATATAGCTCAGTAGGAAGGCCCTGGATTCAATCATTATTACTACCGAAGGAAAAAAAAAAGCACAAAGCCCTGGGGTTCAATCCTGGCATCCCTTAAAATACTAGTTTTCCTGGGCAACCCACTCAGGTCCCCTCCTGTCTCTCAGAAGCTCTCTTTCTCTCTCTCAATAAATTTCCTGCTCTTAACCTCATTTGTTCCTTAGAATTCAGTCTTTGATTTTGAGAAACACCAACTTGGTGTAACTGACATCTAGCAGGTTAGGAGTTACGTTATTTTCCCCTATATCCCCTTCATTAGGCGTGAGCACCATCTGGTGTTTATGTCCTTACAGAAACACCGAAGCATATAAATAAAATGCAGAAATAAATACACATACACATATACATAAAAAAAACTAGTTTTCCTGTTTATAGTTAGGTTTCCTTAACTTTAGACTAGTCCTTTTTCTTTTTATTCTTTTCTTCTTTCTTGGTGATAAGGATTGAACCCAATTTCTCTAGCGTGTGCTCTTCCACTGAGCTATACCCCTAGACCCAATTTATATTTTGTTTTCTTTTCTGTAGTGCTACAGATCAAACACAGGAACTCATGCATGCTAGGCAAGTATTTTTCCAATTAGCTAAATACCTAGACCTCTATCTTTTTAAATCGCTGTCGCATGCTTGGTGGGTGGGAGGAGATGCACTGCTGTACCATGCCCCTTGCTGCATTCAACAAAGGCAAAACAAAGGTGCAAAAAAAATCAGCTACCAACAGAGGTAAGCAATTTTAAGGATCTAAAAATGTATCATCATTCTTCTCTATGTAACTTCTGTTTGTTTTTGTTTTTTTTTTTTGGTGCTGGGGATTGAACTCAGGGCCTTGAGCTTGCTAGGCAAGCATTCTACCACTGAGCTAAATCCCCAGCCATCTCTATGTAACTTCTATAACTTGCTTCCAGATACTAAATTTAACTTCATTTTGCCAGTATAATCATTACATTAAAATGGATTCCACTTTTTACACTATGTGGCAACAATTTCAAAATCATAGTATTGGATGGCTATAGCAATATTGGGGGGGATTGCGTATTGGAGATTGAACCCAGAGCCTTCACACTGAGCTACATCTTCAGCCCTTTTTTATTTTTTTATTCTGAGAAAGGTTCTTGCTAAATTTCGCAGGCTAGGCTCATACTTGCAATCCTCCTACTTCAGCCTCCCAGAGTACTGGGATTAACAGGCTTGTGCCACCATGCATAGCTTTGGGAACCCTGAATACCAAGTTTTGAAAAAAATCTCAGAATCATGGAGTCATGCCCACGACATCTATCTTATACATCAGTAGCACAGCAAAATAACTGTTAAATACCTATCTACTAGCAAGCCCTCAACTTTCTGACGTCAAGTAAACTGCTGAAGTAAAGCACAATAACAAAAATAATGAACACCTTCTCAAACTGAACAGCTCACAACACAAAGAAAATAGCCTTGAACACAGCATGTATCAAAATGCAGCAATATAATGTCATATTCTAGTTGGCTCTTAGTAATTCATAAATATCTTTAAAATACTTCAAAGTATTCTTACTTCTTCCTTGCTGCTTTCCATCATATCAGAATTATTTCCAGAACCACTGATTTTATCTAAAAAAGAAATAACATTATTTATCTTTCAATGTATTACCAAATAGAACTCCAATACCTACAATTCCACATACCACTATGAAATATGGTAATATTGTTAATACTCATTAATTGGTAATTACTCATATTAAAATAGCCAATATTCCTTAAAAAGTATTCTATGTAATCTTGTTTGACACAATGACTCCTTCTTATAAAGCATTAAATTTCAAATAAAAGTATATCAGTATCAACACATTTTCTGTTAAAACTTTCTGAGATAATTCCCAATAAATGAAAATTTAAGCTCCCAATATTCTAAAAATAAGACAGACTACTGATAAATTGTATTTTATCTCACCATAAAAAATAAGAGCAAACTAAACCTGAAGGAAACAGAAGGAAGAAAATGATGAAAAGAGTAGAATTAAAGAAATAGAGAATAGAAAAACAATAGGGATAAATCAATGAAATCAAAATGAAAATAAAAATATGAACAAACCTTAGGCTAAACTAAGAAAAAGAGACACAAGATTTACCTCATTAGAACCAGAAATAAAACATCAATGCCCACCTTACCAAAATAAAATAGTATAAACAACCGTATATCAAAAAGTTAAGATAGTTTACATGAGATGAACTTCTAAACACAGATTACTGAAACTGACTCAAGAAAATACACAATGAAAATAGATCTAATTGAACACATTAAATGAGTAATCAAAAACTACTCACAAAGAAAAAAAGCAAAGGTCCAGATGTGTTAACCACTGAATTATACCATGTAAGAGTATCAATTCTTCATAAACACTTCTAAAATAGAAAAGGAGGTAACACTGCCCAACTCATTTTATATCCTGATATCAAAATAGACAAGATACCACAAAAACAGAAAACTAGAGACCAACATCACTTATGAATACAAATGCAAAAGACCTCAAAAAATACAAAACATCAAAAGAAAACACAAGCCACAGACTTGGAGAAAATCTTTACAAATTACATCTCCAATAAAAGGATAGTTATTCAAAATGTACAAAGAAGTCTTAATAATAATAACAATCTAATTTAAAAAGGAGCAAAAACCATCTGAATAGACTCCTCTATTCAGGAGTCATGAAAGAAGTTTATACTGGGACAAATAAAATCATATGAAAAGTTGTTCTAAAATATACATCATTAGGGAACTGCAACTTAAAACAGCAATAAGATAGCTCTAGATAACTATGAAATGGTCAAAATTCAAAACACTAACAATACCAAATCCTGTTGAGGATGTGAAGCAACAGGAACTCTCATTTATTGGTGGTGAAAATACAAAATATTATAGCCACCTTTAGAAGAGAGTTTAGCAATTTGGTTTTTTTTCTTAGTCTCTTGGTTTTTTCCAAACAGGGTTTTCCTATAGCCCAAACTGGCCTTGAAATTGTGATTCTCCTGCCTTAGCCTCCAGAGTGCTGGGATTACAGGCATGTATAACCACACCTTTCTCAGAAATTAAATACATTCTTATCCTATGATCCAGCCATCAAGCTCCTTGGTACTTAGCAGAAGCTAAAAACACATGTCCACACATAACCTGCACAGACATTAACGTCTTTATTTTAATATAAGCATCATATTTCTCTAAACATCTTTATATACAGTTTTATTCTAATTGTCAAACTTGGAAACAGTTAAGTGTTCTTCAGAAGGTGAATGGAGAACTAAACTGTGGCACATCCAGACACAGGAACATTTCGAAGCTAGAAAAAAATGGGCTATCAAACCATAAAAATATCTGGAAGAAAAATAAATGCAGATTACCAAGTAAAAAAAGCCAATCTGGAAAGGTTGCATACTCATGATTCCAATTTTATGATTATATGGAACAAGGAAAAACTGAAAACAGCAAAAAGATTAGTGGTTGGGAGCAGCTGAAGAGGAGAAAGAGAAAAATGAGTGGGGCAAAGAGGATCTTCAAGGCAGCATAACTAGCAAGTATGATATTAAAGAGATGGATCCAGGTTATTATACATTTGTCAAAAATTCCTCAAAGATCTAGGTGTGGTGGCACACACCTGTAATCTCAACACTTGGGAGGCTGAGGCAGGAGGATCACCCCAAATTTGAGGCCAGCCTGGGCTACATAGTGTGTTTAAGAAGAGGAAAGAAAGAAAGAAAGAAAGAAAGAAAGAAAGAAAGAAAGAAAGAAAGAAAGAAAGAAAGAAAGAAAGAAAGAAGGAAAGAAAGAAAGAAAGAAAGAAAGAAAGAAAGAAAGAAAGAAAGAAAGATAGATAGATAGATAGATAGATAGATAGATATAGATATAGATATAGATCTCCCTAAAGGAGCTGAGCAAAGTGACAATCGTCTGAAGTACCATCTACTTGGGAGGATTATGTAGGAAGAGAGTTTGAGCCCACAAATTCAAACGAGCCTGGGTAACATAGAAAGGACCCATCTCAAACACAATACACACACACACACGCACACACACACACACCCCTAGAATATATAACACCAAGAAATAACATCTACTTTTTAATAATTTAAGAAATCAGGAACTTCACCAAAATCTGTTTTTAAAAAAGTCCACAGGTGACATTATACTTAATGTAGAAAGATTTAACATATTCCCCTAAAGATAGGATTAGGGTATCGACTCTTGCCACAGTATTCAACTTTGCACTAGGTTCTAGCCAGAGCAAGTACATAAGAAAAAGAAATGAAAAGCATCAGCATTGAAAAGGTAGATATAAAACAATCCTTACTGAAATATGACATTACCTTATATATATAGGAGATCCTAAGAAACCCACTGAAAAAACTATTAGAAGTAATAAAGGAGTTTGGGAAGGTTAAAGGATATAAGAACAATACCAAAAATTCAACTGTAAGTCTATATACTTGCAATGATTGATCTGAAAATGAAGTTTAAAAACAATCCCACTTATGTGCTCGCTTCGGCAGCACATACACTAAAAACAATCCCACTTAGAATAGAATGAAAAGAAATAATCAAGGCATGGGGACACACACCTGTGATCCCAGCATGCAGGAGGCTGAGGCAGGACTGTGAGTCTGGGGCTACAAAGACAGTTCAAGGCCAGCTTGGAATATATAGCAAGACCGTATCTCAAAATAAGTAAGTTAATTAAATATTTGGCAATAACTTTAACAAAAAGAAGCACAAAACTGCCAAGTACAGTGGCACACACCTTTAATCCCAGCTAATTGGGAGGCTGAGGTAGGAGAATCACTTGGGCCCAGGAATTCCAAACCAGGGTGGGCAACACAGCAAGACTCTGCCTCAAAAAAAAAAAAAAAGTACAAAACATATTCTCTGAAAACTATAAAACGGTGTAGAAAAAAATTAAAGATCTAACACCAGTACAACATACTAGACCTTATGGAACACAATGAAAGTAGAGGGACGTTTATAGCTGTGAAGACCCACATCATGAAAACAAAACAAGTGCAAATAAATAACCAAAAAATGCACCTCAAGGTCCCAGAAAAACAAAAACAATAACAATACAAACCCAAAGCTAGTATAATGAAGGAAATTACAAAGACCAGGGCAGAATCAATGAAATTGAGATTTTAAAAAATCAATACAAAAAAAAACAAAGTTGGTTCTTCAAAATAATAAACAAAATAGAGAAACCCTTAGCAAATGTAACCAAAAAAGGAGAAAAGACCCAAATCAATGTAATTAGAAATAAAAAGGTGAAATCTCAATGAACAATGCTGAAAACAAAAAGATTATAAACAAGCTATACACATACAAATTGGAGAATTCAGAAGAAATGCATAATTTCTAAACACATATGGATAACCAAAATTGAACTAAGAAGATGTAAAAACCCTGAATAATTCAATAACATGCAATGAAATTGAAGCAGTAATTGAAAAAGCTCAGTGGTAGAGCGATTGCCTAAGTACAAGGCCCTGAGTTTGATCCCCAGCACACCCTCCCCCCCAATCAAAAAAACCTATCAACTAAGAAAAGCCAGGTCTGGTTGAACTGATTCCAAATTCTTGAAAAACTTCAGGGAAGATCTAACATCAATACTCTTCAAACTCTTCACTGAAACTGAAAGGGCGAGTATTCCCAAAGTCATTCCTGGAAGTTAGCATTACCATGATTCCAAAACTGGACAACAATCCAAACAAAAAAAGAGAACTACAGACCAAGCTCTTTAATGAATACAGATTCTGGCAAATAAGAATGCAACAAATCATCAAAATGTTCATACATCCTGACCGAGTAGACTTGAGCCCAGGAATAGAAGGATAGCTGAACATACACAAATCAATAAATGTAATACATCACGTAAACAGAAGCAAGGACAAAAATTACATGATCATCTCTATAAACAGAGGGAAAAAAGCCTTTGACAAAAGCCAACATCTTTTCATGATAAACAATGCTGAAGAAAATAGGTATAGAAGGACCTTATCTCAATCTGATAAAAGCCATTTATGAGTAACCCACTGCCAACACATCATGTTAAATGGGGAAGAACTGAAAGCTTTCCCTCTAAAATCACAAAGACAAGGATGTCCACTATCAATACTCAACACAGCACTAGAAACATTAGCAAGAGTAACTAGGCAAGACAAAGAAATAAAAGGGATATGTACAGAAAAGGAAGGAGTCAAATTATCATCATTTCCAAATGATATGATCCTCTACACAGAAGATCCAAAAAATCCACCAAACAATTCTTAGAATAACCAAATTCAGTAATGAAGTAGTATATGAATTCAACACACAAAAATCAAGTGTCCCTATACACTAAAAAGGAACCCACTGAAAAAGAAATTAGAAAACTAATACTATACACAATAGCACCAAGAATAATGGAATAACTAGGAATTAACCTAAGGAAGTGAAAGATCTGGACAACAAAAACTACAGTACTCTCCGGACTTGGAGATTTAGCTCAGTGGTAGGGTACTTGCTTAGCAAATGCAAGGCCCTGAGTTCAATTCCCAGCACCCAAAAAAAAACACTACAGTACTCTCAAAAAGGAAGTGGAAGGGAACATCAGAAAATGAAAAGATATCCCCTGTTCCTGATTAGGCAGAACCAATATAGTCAAAATGGCCATACTTTCAAAACTGATACACAGGGATTCAACATAATCCCAATCAAAATACCAACAGCATTCCACATGGAACTAGAAAAAACAATCCTAAAACTCATATGGAACCAGAAGAGACCCAGAATAGCAAAAACAATCCCGTGTAACAAAAGCAAAGGCAGAGCCATCAAAATTCCAAACTTCGATTTTTTTATTACAAAGCTACAGTGATTAAAAAAAAATTGGCATGGTACAGCACAAAAACAGGATAAATGGAATAGAAGAGAGGATGCAGACCAAACCTAGGCACATTCAACTGTTTGATCTTTGGACAAAGGGACCAAAAACATACACAGGAGCAAAGACAGCCTTTTTAAAAAATGGTGCTGGAAAAACTGGCTATCCACACGTAGAAGACTAAACCTAGACCCGTATCTCTCACATGTCCTAATACAAATTCAAAATGGATCAAAGAACTAAATGTTAAAAGGGAAACACTTAAACTGCTGGAATATAAAATAGGTAAAACTCTTGAAGTCATAGGTGTCAGCACAGACTTTCTGAAGAGAGTTCTGCTTGCACATGAAATAGTACCAACAATTAATGAATTGGGACTACATCAAATTAAAAAGCTTCTGCACAGCAAAAAGAAAAACCAACATTGGGGTGGGGATTTAGCTCAGTGGTTAGAGTGCTTGCCTAGCAAGCACAAACCCTGAGTTCAATCCCCAGTACCAAAAAAAAAGAAGAAGAAAAAGAAAAACGTAGTGAAAAGAAAACCTATAAAATGGGGAAAAAATTTTGCCAGCTATTTCTTAGACAAAGGACTCCTATCTAGAACATATAAAGAAGTCAAAAAACTTAGATGCCCCCAAAATAAAAACTCAATTAAAAAATGGGCAAGTAAGGCCAGGGGTGGTAGGCCATGCCTGTACTCCCAGCACTCAGGAGGCTGAGTCAGGAGGATCACAGCACGTTTGAGACCAATATGGACTACATAATGAGTTCAAGGCCAGCCTGAACTGTGTAGCAAGACCCTGTTTCAAAAAAAAAAAAAGAGCAAGTGAAATGAATAGACATTTCATAGACATATAAATGGCCATTAAATACATAGAGAAATACTCAACATCACTGGCCATCAGAGAAATGTGAAGTAAAACAACATAGTTCCATCTTACCCCAGAAAGAACAGCCATCATCAAGAAATCAAGTAACAAATACTAACGGGGGGGGGGCACTTCTACACTGTTGGTGGGAGTGTAAACTGTAGAACCACTATGGAAATTCTTCAAAATTTAAAACTAGAAATTCCATCTGACCCAGCTATTCCCCTTCTAGGTATCTTCCCAAAAGAGTTAAAGACATCTCTTTACAGTGAAATGTGCATACCCATGTTTATAGCGGCACAATTCACAGTAGCTAAATCTTACAAGCAGCCTATATGTCCATCAACAAATGAATGGACAAAGAAAGTGTGGTAGCCAGGTGTGGTGGCGCACACCTGTAATGCCAGCACTCAGGAGGCTGAGGCAGGAGGACTGCCATTAGTTCAAGGCCAGCTTGGGCTACAAAGTGAGTTCAAGACCAGCCTGCACTACAAAGTAAAACCCTGTCTCAAAAAAATTACATCTTCAATTTCATTTACTGAAATTGGATTATTTAGAATTTTTATAAGTTCTTGATTCAGCTGTGGTAATTCATATGTACCTAGGAATCTACATTTCTTCTGGGTTTTCCATCTTATTTGAATACAGTTTCTCAAAATAGGTCTTGATGACCTATCTGCAGGATCTGTAGTGATTTCACCCTTTTCATTCCTAATTGCATGGACTTGAGTCTTTTTTTCTCTTTTTTTTAATAAGGTTCGCTAAGGGTTTCTCAATTTTATTTAATCTTTCAAAGAACCAATTCTTCAATTAATTAATTCTTTGTACTATTAGTCTCAATTATATTAATTTTTGCTCTGATTTTTATAATTTCCTGCCTTGTATGAAGTTGGGCTTGACTTGTTCGTCTTTTTCCAGAAGCTTGAGGTTCAACATTAGGTTATTTATTTGAGCTCATTTTGTTTTCCTGATGTGGGAATTCACTGCTATAAACTTCCCTTGCAGTAAAGAGAAGATCTAAAGCCACTACTCCTCAAACTCTTTAATGAAACTGAAAAGGGAAGCAACACTCCCAAACTCATTACTGGAAGCAAGCATTACCCTGATATCAAAACCAGAGAAGGATCCAACCAAAAAAAGAACTACAGCCCAATCTCCCAAATGAACATAGATCCAAAACTCCTAAAAAATATACTGACAAACAAAATGCAGCAAATCATCAAGAAGATTATACACCATGATCACATAGAATTCGTCCCAGGGATGCTGGGATGGTTTGACATACACAAATCAATAAATGTAATACACCACACCAAGAGAACCAAGGACAAAAACCATATGATCATCTCAATAGACAGAGAGAAAGCATTTGACAAAGTCCAACACTCATTCATGATAAAAACCCTAGAGAAAATAGGAATAGATAGTCTTTACCTCAATCTGATAAAAGTCATCTATGACAAACCAACAACCATCATACTAAATGCACAAAAACTGAAAACTTTCACTCTAAAATCAGGAACAAGACAACAATGTCAACTATCACCACTCCTATTCAGTATAGTTCTGAAAACATTAGCCAGAGCAATTAGAAAAGATAAAGAAATAAAAGGATTAAGGATAGGAAACAAAGAATTTAAATTACCATTTTGCCGATGACATGATACTCTACATAGAAGACCTCAAAAACTCCACCAAGACTTCTAGATTTAATAACCAAATTCAGCAGTGTAGTCGGATGCAAAGTCAACACTCAAAAATCAACAGCATTCTCATACACAAATAACAAACTCACTGAGGGAGAAATTAAGGAAACCACACCCTTCACAATAGCATCAGAAAAAGTGAAATACTTAGGAATAAATCTAACAAAGGAAGTAAAAGACCTTTACATTGAAAGCTCTGGTACTCTTTAAAAAAAGCAGAGCAGGGTTAGGGATTTAGCTCAGTGGTAGAGCACTTACCTAGCAAGCAAAAAGGACCTGAATTCCATTTCTAGCATTAAAAAAAGAGAGAGAGAGAGAGAGAGATCAAAGAGGAAGAGGATATCAGAAAATAGAAAGATGCCCCTTGTTCTTGGGTAGGAAGAACCAATATAGTGAAAATAGCCATACTTCCAAAATTACTATACAGATTTAATGCAATCACGATCAAAATACCAATAGCATACCTCACAGAACTAGAGAAAACAATCCTAAAATTCATTTGGAAACAGAAGAGACCTAGCATAGCAAAAGAAATTCTGGGCAAAAAAGGAAAGGCAGGGCCATCACAATCCCTGATCTGAAATTATCCTGTACAGTTACTGTAATAAAAACAGAATGGTACTGGCCAAAAAACAGACCCAAGGATCAATGGAACAGATTAGAAGATACAGAAACAACTCCAAATACACTCAGCCACCTTATCTTTGACAAAGGGACCAAAAAACCCTTCACTGGAAGAAAGATAGCCTCTTTAATAAATGGTGCTGGAAAAACTGGCTTTCCACATGCAGGAGATTAAACCTAACCCATATCTCTCACCATGCACTAAATTAAAATTGAAATGGATCAAAGACCTAAATATTAAAACAGAAACCCTAAATGTTTTGGAAGACAGAATAAGCAGAACTCTTGAAGATACAGGTGTAGCCAAAGACTTTATGAGGAAAACCTGATCGCACAGGAAATACAAAGAATCAAAAAATGGGATATCACCTTATTAAAGAGGTTTTGCACAGCAAAAGAAACCACCAAGAGAGTAAAGAGACAATCCACAGAGTGGGAAAAAAATTTTTCCAGCCATTCCTCAGACAAAGGATTAACATCTAGAATAAATAAAGAACTCAAAAAAATGAGACCTCCCAAATTTAAAGACCCAATCCAAAAATGGGCATCTGAAATGAATAGACACTTCTCAGATGAAGAAGCATAAATGGCAAATAAATATATGGAAAAATGTTCAAAATCACTGTTCATTCAAGAGATGCAAATTGAAACAACACTGAGATTTCACCTCACCCCAGAAAGAATGGTTATTATCAAGAAATCAACCAATAACAAATGCTGGAGGGGCTGTGGGGAAAAAGGAAGCTGTAGAGAGTGTAGACTGGTGCAACCACCGTGGAAATCAGTGTGGAGATTCCTTTAAAAAACTAGGATTAGAGGTTCCTTCTGACCCAGTTATGAAGTTTACGCTTGACTTATTCCCCTTCTTGGTATTGTGAGAAACAGTAAGTTCTGTCTTTTCTATCAAACAGCAGTGACTTCCATCTTTGACTCTAGCCCGTCCTACATAGCCCTTCCCGACCACACCAAATTACAGAAAATGCCTGCTCAGTTCCAATCCTGGAAACACAGCTACAAATCAAAGATAGCTTACCAGGGGCCAAGGATTTTCTGTTCTCCACATCCTCCTCTGCTCTGCTCTCCCTTCCCCTCAGCAACCCCTCAGATTTCCCTTGCACTGTCTGAGTTAGCCAATCAGGATAGATTGTGAACTTCCAACCAGTCAATAGGAAAGAGGTCAGCGTTCCTCCTGCATTAGGGACAAAAGGGGGAACCCTTGTTTGTCCTGCATGCCTGCTACCTCATTTCTGGAGTGTGCTTGCACCATTTTCTTGGGGGTTGGGGGGTGCTGGGGATCAAACTCAGGGCCTTGCACTTGCTAAGCAAGCACTCTACCACTGAGTTAAATCCCCAACCCCCTTGCACCACTTTTGCAAAAGTAAAAGCCTTGTTGAGATTGCTTTATTATCTGCACTGACAAATTGAATCTGGGGGCTCATTTCCCACAGTATCTTCCTGAAAGAATTAAAAGCAGCATACTACACCATTATATGCACACCCATGTTTAGAGCAGCACAATCTCTAATAGCTAAATCTCAGAAAAAGCCCGAATGCCTATCAATGGATGAATGGATAAAGATGTGGTATTTTCATACAATGGAGTACTACTCTGAAGTGAAATAAATTGGACACACATGTTTAAATAGCACAGTGTGGGTGTGGAGATTTAGCTCAGTGGTTAAAGTGCTTGACTAGCAAGCACAAGGCCCTGAGTTCAATCCCTGGCACCAAAAAATCAATCAATCAATCAATCAATCAATAGGATTTCTTCTAGATAATTTTAAATGAATATATAAATAGCACAATGTTTCTCTGTTGTGAGAAACTGAAAGGGTAAATAAGGACCAAAATGTATAAGAGATATTAGAAAATTGGAAGAAAATTTCAAATGGGAAGGGGAACAAGGGAGGAGGAGAGGGAAAAGAAGAAAGGGAAAAGAAAGAGAATAGAAGGAGAAAATGGAAACAAAGCTTTTTTAAATACAGAGGGGAAGGGGGGTTGAAGGGAAGGGAGGGAAATGGGAAAAAAGAATCAAGATACCACATGTACAGGTGCAAATTCCCTATGATAAACGTTATTATGTATATCTAAAATGTACCAATAAAATGAATTTTAAAAAAAAGAAAATGCAATATTTACACCCAATGGAGTACTACTCTACCATAAAGAAAGATAAACTTGAGTCATTTGTAAGAAAATGGAGGCACCTTGAGACCATAATGTTAAGTGAAATAAATCACATGAGCTTAAATATCATATGGTTTCTCTTATATGAGAAACTCAAATTAACAGCAGAATAAAAAAAAGATAATAGAAAGTAGGGAAGCAGATTTTCTCAAATGCGAAGGGGATTGAGAGATGGAGAGGAGTGAAAGGGGATGTAAAAAGAAATTAAGATGTGCTGTGTACATGTACCAACTCTACACAAGAGGTGCTAACATTACATACTACAAATATGTACTAATACAAAAAAGAAAAAAGAAAAAAAGAAATGCACAGAATTTCTGACTAGACTAGAAATTCTGACTAGAGATAATGACAACTGTTATCCACGGAGTCCACCAAAAAAATGTACACACTTCAGGAAAATTAATCATGATGTTTTTTCAACAGATGGTATTATCTTCGTATGGGGGACCCTAGAGGACATCACAGATCACAGAAAACCCACGACAGTGCTGGCCCTTAGAGAAGAAACTGAAAATGCATGTGCCACAATCTCAATGACCAAAGTTACCCAAGCAGCAGTTTGCCATACTAATAAATGTCCAGAAGCTAATGGGGACCACTTTGAACACCTCTTGTAAATGCAGAGGCCAAAGGTAACTTGTATTAATCTCATGATGTCTCAACTAGTATTAAAATATTTATACAACTTTTTCTTTTCCTGTGTGTATACATTTTTTTGGCAGGCTCTATATATCATATGGGTTGAATAAAACATTTGGCTATAACAAAGAATTATAAAAGAAGAAATTAAAGATCTCACTTATGGAAAAACACGTTAGGATGGGCATACTTCCCAAACTAATCTACAGGTAAGACGGAAGCCCTGTCAGAATCCCAGCAGAATTCTTTGTGAAAACTGACAAGCTCATTCCTACAATTCATATGGGAGCAGCAAGTATAGCTCAGTAAGTAATAGAGTGCATTTTTAGCATATGTGAGGTCCTAGATTCAATCCTACACACACACACACACACATACATATGTACTTCATGTGAAATTGAAAGAGATCTGAATAAGGCTAGTAATACTGGAAAAGATGACATACCAATGGAATAGAATTGAGAATGCAAAAATAAGTGAAGTTGGGGATCTATGGCTAACTGATTTTTTTTTTTTTTGGCAAGGATACAAGACCTTTAATGAAGAAAGAACAGTCTTCAGCAAATGATGCTGGGATAACTGGATAGCCATCTACGAAACAACGAAGTTAGACTCCTTCCTCACACTACAAAACAAAAACAACAACAACAACAAAAACCTCAAAATATATCAAAGACCTAAATGTGAGAACTAAATCTATAAAATTCTTAAGATATTCAGGAGGGCTAAATCTTCATGACCTTGGACTTCACTTCATCAAAAGTAAAAATATTTGTACTTCAACTAAGGATAACCTAGAGAAAGGGGGAAAATATTTCCAAATCATGAGTCTGACCCAAGTGTCTACTAACAAAAGAATAAACAAAATATAGTATACATACAATGGAATGCTTTTCAGCCTTAAAAAGGAAAGAAACTTTGATACATTCTACAACATGGATAAACCTTGAAGACATTACACTAAATAAGACAGACACAAAAGGGTAATACTGTATGACCATACTTACATAAGGTTTCTAAAGTACAGTAGTCTACACCTGTCCAAGTTTTTACTTTCTGCAGTTTCAGTTACCCAAGACAACTTTGGTCTGAAAATATTAAATGGGAAATTCCAGAAATAACTCATAAATTTAAAACTGAATGTCATTTTGAGTCGTATGACGAAATCTTAAGCGAACTTGCTCCTTCCCACCCAAGACATGAACCATCCATTTGTGTAGCATGCCAACACAGTATATAATACACACCCAACAGTCACTTAGTTGCCATCTTAGTTATCAACAGCCATCATATCAGAGTGGTTAAGTAACCCTTCTTTTACTTAATAACACCTCAAAATGTAAAAGCAGTGATTTTAGCAATTTGAATATAAAAAGATGTAAACTGTTTTCTTTAAACAAAAAGGTCAACGTTTATCACAAGTATGTGTATACAAGAAAAAAAGGAAGTACTGTACATACAGAGTTCAGTCCTATTCCAGGCATCCACTGGAGATGTTACAACATATCCCTCTTTGGGTAAGAGGGGATTGCTGTGATTGAATTTACAAACTCAATGTAGAATACATCTTGCCAGAGTTGGGTGGGAGAGGACACTTCAAGGAGTTAGTGTTTAAAGGGCACAGAGCTTCAATTGGGGAAGATGAAACTATTTTGGAGATGGATGATGGCAAGAGTTACACAGCAACTGTACTTAATGTTACAGAATTAGTCTCTTAAAATTGGTTAAAATGGTGCATTTTATTTGATGTGTATTTTACCACAATAAATTCCAGTATAAAGAATTATTACAATCCAACAATAACATAGAAATACTCATTTAAAAAGTGACCAAAGAATCTGAACAGACATTTCTCTAAGGAATATATATACAAACTATCAGTAAGCATATGAAACAATATTCAACATCATTAGCCATCAGGCAGATGAAAACCATAAGTAAATGAGATGGTATTTGACATGTACAAAAATGGCTAGAGTATGCCAGATAACACACCAGTATAATACCAGCTAATGAGGAGGCTGAGGCAAGAGGATCCCAAGTTCAAGCGCAGCTTCGACAATTTAGTAAGACTGTCTTAAAAGAACTAGGGATGTAGCTAAGTGTAAAGGCCCTGGGTTCAATTCAATAAGTCAGTACTGGGTAAAACACAACGAGCTATTGCTACATATTAGAATGGCTAAAATGTTTTAAGTTGGCTTAATACCAAATGTTGATAAGGATAAAGAAACTGGATCACTCATACATTACTATGGGAATGTAAAATGGTACAGCCATTCTGGAAAACAGCTTAGCAGTTTCATAAAAAAAAAAAAAAAAACAAAAACATGTAAACCACACATGGTGGCACAAAACTGTAATCCCAGCACTTTGGCAGGCTGAGGCAAGAGGATTACAAATTCAAGCCCAGCGCAGCCAACTTAGGAAGATGCTGTCTCAAAATAAAAGTATTAAAAATTAGCTGAGGCTATAGTTCAGTGTGAAGGCCCTGGATTCAGTCACAGTAATGCCAAAAAAAAAAAAAAAAAGAAAAGAAAAGGAAAAAAAAGCAATCATCATATGACCCACCAACTACTGTACACTCCTGGGTCTTTATCTCAGAAATAAAAATATTGTTTGAAATAAAAAACTGTAAATAAATGTTTGCAAGCAGCTTTAATTCTAACAACCGAAATCTGGAATTCCTGCTTCAGTAGGTGAATATACAAGCTGGTACCTCAGCATACTATGGAATACTACTGTGCAATAAAAGGGACGGAACCATTCACACATGCAAAAACTCTGATGAATCTCCAGAAAAGTATGCTAAGTGAAAAAAAACTGTTCCCAAAAGGTTATACATTGTATAAAACAACTTATATTTGAAATACAAAATTTTCAAAATGGAAGACAAATCAGTGACTGCCAAATGTTATGCACAGGCAAAGGAAGGAGCGGGGAGTTGGGTATGATTACCAAGGGCAAGATGAGGAAAACTGTAGTGATAGAACTATTTATTGACTGTGGTGGTAGATACATGAATCAATAACAGGTAATAAAACTCTACAGAACATACTATATAAACACAAGTACAAGTAAAACTAAGGAAATACATCTTAGATTGGTAGATTTGATCAATGTCAATATCCTGGCAATAATACTAACCACTGGGGGCAACTGGGCAAAGTGCACAAGAGCTTTCTCTGTATTAATTATCAACTGCATGTCAATCTACAATTATCTCAATAAAAATTTCAGTTTTCAAAACTCTCAACAAACTAGAAATAGAAGGGAACTTCTACAACTTAAGAAAGAACAATTTACAAGAAACCTTACAGCAAATACCAAACTAAATTGTGAAAGATAAAATATTTTCCCACTAAGACTAGGAAAACCATAGTCTGCTATTCTTTTTTTGGAGGGGAAGAGAAGACTGGGGATCAAACTCATGGCCTTGCACTTCAAAGGGGTCCGCTATTCTTAAATACTATAAAATATGGCAAGCACTAACCAGCACAATGAAGCATGAAAAAAAGTAAAAGGCATACAGATGGGGAAAAAAAAATTTAAAATGCCCCTATTTGTAGACAAAATGTTTGTCTAATTAGAAAATCCCAAAGAACCTAAAAAGATGGAAAAGACAAACTATTAAAACTAATAACTTAGTTCAGGAAGTTCACAGGATACAGAGTCAACATAAAATAGCCAAGAAAGAAACAAAGAAAACAATACCTAATTCACAGTAGCTTCAAAAAACTTAAACAGACTGGGGATTTAGATCAGTGGTTAGAGTGATCTAGCAAGCACAAGGCCCTGAGTTCAATCTCCAGCACCCCCCCAAAAAAAATTAAACAATTGGGATTTAACCCAAACAAGGAAGTAAAAGACCTGTATAAAGGAAAATTACAGTCCACTGAAAAAGGGGATCAAAGAGGACATCAGAAAATTGAAATATATCCCCTGTTCCTCAATAGATACAATCAATACGGTGAAAATGCAAACACTACCAAAACTAATATATATAAGTTAATGCAATCCCTTGGAAGTGAGGGCAATTTGGCTGTGACATCTGTCACCCCACTGATCGCCAGGGTCGATTTGGCTCATCTGGCTGGCTAGGTGGGTGTCCTCCTCCTCTCTCACTGCTCCATGTGCATTCCTCCTGAAGCTAGCTACACAGTCGGTGGAAGAGGATGACAACCCCCAGTAGAGAAGAATTGTGTCCTTGGTCAAAGATAGATGAGTAGCTACACTCCGCTGCTAGAACCTCCAAACAAGCTCTGAAGATTTAACGCAATCCCTATCAAAATATGAATAGCATTCTTCACAGAACTAGAAAAGGCAATTCTTAAATTTATTTGGAAGCAAAAGAGACTCAAAATAGCAAAAGCAATCCCGAGCAAAGCAGAAGGCAACACAATCCGAGACTTCAAGTTGTATGACAAAGTTACAGTGATATAAATAGCACGGTACTACCAGTAGCATAAAAACAGATGTGTGGATCAACAGAAAAGAATAGAGGATACAGGTGGGCATGGTGGCTCATGACTGTAATCCCAGCACTTAAGAGGGTTGAGGCAGGGGCATCACCCCGAGTTCGAGGCCACACTGGGCTACACAGTGAGCTCAAGGCCAGCCTGAACTACATAGTGAGACTCTTGTCTCAAAAAAAAAAAAAAAAAAAAAAAAGAGGATGCAGAAACAACCCAAAACATTCAGCCAACTGATCTTTGACAAAAGGGCCAAAACATATGCTGGGGGAAAGATTGCTTCTTTAACAAATGGTGGTGGGAAAACTGGCTATTCACATGCAGAAGATTGACTCTAAACCCATATTTCTCACCCTGTACTAAAATCAAATCTAAATGGATCAAAGACCTATATTAAAGCAGAAACACAAGAATCTGAGGCGAGTCTGAGCAACATATTGAGATCCCATCTCACAAAAAAAGCACCTAAAAAACTAAAATTAAAAAAAAATTTAAAAACATTAAAATACTTAAGATTAGTATACAGCAGAGCTGAGGGAAACCAAGGCAAAGGTGACAGACAAGCCCAAGAGCCAATCAGATTCCAAGGGCTGACCAAAGGGAAAAACCTCAATAAAAAGGGGCTACAACGAAGGGCCCACGAGTATTTCGCTTTCAAATGCTCCCTACTCATCGAGTAGCTATCTATCATCTCCCTTTCTCCCTTTTTCATCACTCTTTAATAAATTTTCCTCTAAATTAAAAAAAAAGTTTAGTATACAAGTTAGAATAAAAACTCCTATTTTTTTTTTCTTTTATCTAGTACTGTACTGGAAATTGAACACAAGGCCTTGATCAAGCCACACAAGCAGCCTACCACTAACTACACTCCTCGGTCAACACCTATTCTTTCCTTATGTTTGGCTGAGAATTGCTCAGTTTCTTGGAGAAAGGACTTGATGAAAAAGCTGTTTACTTCTGGGGGGGTGGGAGGGTAGAGACAGGGTCTCACTATGTAGTCCAGGCTGGCGTTGAACTTACTAGGTAGACTAGGTTGGCCTCAAAAGTCATGATCCTTCTACCTCAGCCTCCCAAGCACTGGGGTTACAGATATGTACCACCACTCCCTATTCCATACATTTTTAAATTTTTTTTTCAACCAGACAAAATCAGGCATGTTCAGGATGGTATGGCCATGGACATTTTCTATTCTTTGCTTTTATATATTCTTTTATCAGGTTGAATAATTTCTATTAGTCTACATCAAGTTCTCCTAGCACTTTTGCTACCTCTACTGTCCTGCTGAATACACTGATTTGTTATTCAGAAATCAAATTCTTCAGTCAAAGAATTTGAAATTTGTTTTCTTCATACAGTTTTTATTTCTTATTGAAATTTTCAATCTGTCCATTCATCACAAGAATGTTTCTCTTTATATTTGACCATGGTTATTATAGTTGCTTTAATAATCTTGTTTGTCAATGTCCACATGTAAGTCTGGCTGTATTGATACCCTTCCCTTTTGAGTATAGGTCACATTTGTCTATCTAGTATCTCAAATTGGATACAGGACATTGTGAAAGATCTAGTAAAGATATTTCAATTGGTTTTATTCCTCCAAGCAGTTCTGTGTGATAGTAGACAGTTAACTTACCTGAAATCAATGTCAAACTCTGTCTACTCTGCAGGAAACAACAGAAAGCTTTTTTCTGTTCTTTTGGCCCTAACTGGGATGCCTGGAATCTAGGATGCACTTAGGCACTTCAGCCAAATTTATGTATGGGTATAGGTTTCTGGGCTTTTGGGGATTTCTTTTTTTGCAGAATTTGTGACTCTCATTCAGTTGTTCTCTTCTAACTGAAATCTCCCCAGACACTTTACAGCTGCTACCTATGGTCCTCCTACTACTTTCCTCGGTACTGCATCCAATAAGACTGCAGGCTTTTATCCACACCTTAAGTGTCATAAATGGAATTAAATGGATCCTTCTCTGGGGCAAAAGGCTAAACAAAGGAGAATTCAGCCATTTCCTTCTTTGTTCTACTGGCTCTCCAGTTTTTCTGCTGTTTGTCTATGTCTAGTTCCTTTGGTAGGTTGCACAGAGTTTGTATAGTACTTGGTATTTGTGAACTATATCTGTTTTTCCAACAACAGTTCCTCTGCCACAACCAGAAGTAGAACTCAACTAGTGAACTCAGGACTCTGACAATGTTAAAAGAATTTTAAACAAATACTGAAGTCTTGTTAGGTTTCTTTTCTGTGGTGTGATGGTTAGCAATTCTGAAACTACATATACAGGTATAGCGAGGACTGCACAAATGAACACATAAACTGACAACAGGAGTCAGGTGTTTTTCTGTTAGAAAAAGAAGTTAAAAATACAAAAACAAAGCCAGGCATGGTGGTCATGTACACTTGTAAATCCAGCTGTTTGAGAAGCTGAGGCAAAAACTGCGACTTCAAGGCTAGCCTGGGCAACTTAGCGAGGGCATCTGAAAATAAAATTTAAAATAAAAAATTGGGGATACGGGGATATAGCTCAGCACTCCCTATGTTAAATCCCCAGTATGAAAAAAGTGAAGGGAAGAGGGGACCAACTAGAA
Organism: Hystrix cristata; assembly: GCA_004026905.1. Lineage (NCBI taxonomy): Eukaryota > Metazoa > Chordata > Mammalia > Rodentia > Hystricidae > Hystrix > Hystrix cristata. The sequence continues at coordinate 11,851 of PVJO010005439.1, read as the reverse complement.
TGGAAGGTATCAAATTAGAAGTATTAATATCAACTAATGAAAATATAACACACACCTACTGGCTTTCTCATGAAAGAGCCCAGAAGCCAAGGACATCCTGGAGGCAATGAACACATCATGCACCCTGATGACAACTTCTAAAATAGCGTATCCAACTACTAAATGAAACAGAAACTATTGGCAGAAATAACTGATTCCAGGGCTGGAGAAAGAAGAGTGGGAAATAAGCCTTGAACATCTTGTGGAAGCAGGAAGCAAGTTTCAGGGAATGATGGAGACTTGTGAAATAGTAAGTGGAGACCACCCAGATGTGGTAAAACTGAGCATCAAAATAATGACAGAAAATATTCATGGAGGCCAGCCTGGATTACATAGTGAGACCTTGTCTCAAAAAAGTCTCAAAAAACCAAAAAAAATTTTTTTGAGACAGGGTTTTTGTTAAATTGTTAAATTGTCCAGATGGGACTCCAGGTTGCTACCCTCCTGTTTCAGCTGCCCAGTGTTGGGATTATAAGCACGTGACACTGCACCTGGCTCATTTGTCCTTTTAAAGGTTGCTGTTTTCTTATTCTCAGAATTAATTTATAGTAGGGGTTACATAAAATTATTTTTTAAAATAACTGTTCATATGAGTGTTGTTTTTTATTTCTGCATTTTGTAGGGATAGGGAGAAAGGTAATGATGAGAGAAAGTTTCTTTATTTATTGTACATTTTTTTGCCTTAAAATGTGCATTGTTATCCCAGCCAGGCATGGTAGCACAGGCCCGTAATCCTGGCACTTGGGAGGCTCAGGCAGGAGGGTCACCACAATTTCAAGGCCAGCCTGGGCTTTGAAGTGAGTCTTTTTAAAGACTCTGCTTTAAAAAGAAAAAAAGAAAATGTTCACATAAACACATGGATAGAGAACACAACCCTACCCCTTACTCCCTTATTTCAACTAATAAAGGCAGTAATCATTCAGCCACAAATCATGACTAGATACTGTGATATACAGAAATTCTAGTAATGGCCAACAAGGCTCCACACATCAATTCCCAGAACCTCCGAATGAATGTCCTATCACTCCCATGACTGTGTTATGCAAACTGGCATAGGTGACCTTAATGAGATTGTGAGGGGGCTGATCACATGTGTCCTTATAAGCAGAAATTTTCTCCAGCTTTTATTACTAGAAGGCAACAGAAAAAGTAAGGAAAAGGGTAGCTCAGGGACATGCAAAGTTTAAGGAAAACTCACTGTGCTTGCTGCTGATGGCTTTGAGGATGGAACAGACAATGCGAGGAGAAATTTGGACAGTTGAAACTAGCTGAAAGGACCATAGCCAACGGCAAGTGAAAAAAGGGATCTCAGGCATATAATCACAAGGAATTTTAATTCTTCGAACAACTTGAATGAGTTTGAGAATGGATTTTTCCACAAAAGCTCCAAAAAGGAACACAGCCATACTGACACCTTAACTTTTGTCTTGTGATACCCTGAGGTAAACCTAGCAAAACCTACCAGACTTCTGACCTATGAGATAATAAATTGGGGTTGGTTTTTTTTGTTTTGTTTTTTGGGGGTTTTTTTGTGGTGCCAGGGATTGAACTCAGGGCCTTCTCCTTGCGAGGCAAGCACTCTAATCACTGAGCTAAATTCCCAGCCCCGAACTGGGGTTGCTTTAAACTGCTAATTTTACGATCATCTGTAACACAAAATCCATAAAATTAACTATTGATGAAAAAATACCTAAGTAATTTCAATGTGTTCTTCATTCAATTACTTATTATTAAGTTACAAAGAGATAAATGAATTTGTTTAGATCAATCTAATGAGCAAACTATAGGAAAACAACCTAAGTAACATCACCAATAAAGTAACAAATCACATCACACAATTTTATTACATACCTTGTGATATGACACACTCACTGAGAACACTGTACCACTTTATGCAGTACTCCTGCCAAAAATATTTATCTTGAATCTAATCCTAAATATACAATCAACATTAAGGGCCAATCAACAAAGTAATAGACCTATAAATTTCAAAAACTTCACGTTCCAGGCTAGGGATTTAACTCAGTGGTTAGAGTGCTCGCCTAGCAAGCACAAGGCCCTGAGTTTGATCCCCAGCACAAAAAAACAAAAAAACACTTCATGTTCCCAACACACAAGAGAAACTGTTCAAGATTTTAAGACAAATAAAGAGATGTGTCAACTGTATGTAACATATAATCTTAAACTAGATTCTGGATTTAGACTTAGAGGGAGAAAAAAAACCTACCTATGAACATGTTGGGGCAACTGATGAAAAGATAGGGATTATAGATTAGATAACATTATGTATTTAGTTTTACCGATCTATTCAACTTTCCCATTGTTATTTTTTACTTTCTGTATTTTGGTATTGATACTTCAAATAGTTTTCTAATTTCAGAAAACCCTTAATTTCTTGTACTATACTGTAGATCTGCTGGCATCAAGTTCTCACTTTTTGTTTGTCAGGAGATGTCTTTATTCCATCTTTCTTTTTTGTTGGTTTTTTTTTTTTTTTGAGAGAGGGTCTCAGTACGTAGTTCAGGCTGGCCTTGAACTCACTATGTAGCCCAGGCTGGCCTCGAACTCACAGCAATCCTCCTGCCTCAGCCTCTCAAGTGCTGGGATTACAGGCGTGTGCCACCATGCTCGACTCCATCCTTCATTTTTAAAAGATCTTTTCACTGAATACAGAATTCTAAATTCGCACTTATTGCAGCCTGTTATGGTGGTGCACGCCTATAATCCCAGCACTAAGGAGGCTGCAGAAGGAGGATCATATGGGGTACATAGTGAGTTCAAGGCCAGCCTGAACTATGTAGCGAGACCTTGTCTCAAAAAAATTAATTAGTTAAGATAAATAAATTTGCAATTATTTTCACAGGGTACTTTAAAGAAAACATTTCATTGTCATCTGCTTTCTATCATTTCTGATGTTAAATAAGTCATCAGTATTACTGTTGTTCCTCTGGAAGGATTATCTTTTTTTCCCCTGACTATTCACAAGATTTTCTCTTAGTTTTTGCTCTTTAGGAGTTTGATTATAACAAGACTAGTTGTAGTTTTCTTTTTAGTTGTCCTGATTGGGATTCACAGAAATTCTTGAACCTGTGGCTTAATGCCTTTCATCACTTTTGGAAAATGCTTAGCCAGTATCTCTTCAAATTCGTTCTGACCCATTCTCTTTTCTCCTTCTGGAACTCTAATTACATGTATGGTTGAACTTTTCACTATGATTTAGCTTACATTTTTTTCTATATATCTTGTGTTTGTGTATTAAGCTCTATATATGTAGCTACTTGAAAATGGTAATCATCACATGATAAGAGGATGTCTTTTAAACAAAAAAAAGAAAGGACGGTTAAAGTGGTTTTATTTTTTTAAATTACCAAATCTACTCAAAGATGTTATCAAGCAACATAAAAATTTACATGCTGGTACACAAGACTACTATAATAAGTATTTCTACACTACTGCCACCTCTTCTAATACTATCTATTCATTATGATTAACATTCATTATTCATCACCCCCACTCCATCAGACATTTCCATTATACACAAAACCATATTCCTTCTCTAAATTCCTACAAACTTACATTTTTTACTTATCAAAATTAAAAATCTCTTAAGATACTAATAAAGAGGTACAACAGGAGTTTTCATGAAGAGTACTAAATTCATTCTCCACAAATTGAAAGCCTTTAATAGCTGCTTCCTCCAAAAACTAAACAAAAAAATGGTAGAAGATAATTCTTTTTCAACTTACCTGTGCTTTGGCTCATCACAAGTCGTGGAGGAGAACTTGTTTCTTCAGACTCTTCTGATGAATGTGCCAGGAAGTCATGAAGCTTCTGCACCAATGTATTCAACTTGCTTTCGCTATCAAACAAAAATTTAAAGAATTTAAATATAAATATAAATCTTTAATAACTGAAATCTTGCCTACACTGAGATATATATACTCAAAGTAAAAATTAAGGGAACTCAATTTTATTTTACCAAGGACTAAAAATAGGAGTAATATATCTAACTTGTATACTTACCTAGGATCAAAATATCATTTAAGAAAAATGCTGGCATTACTTACTCAGTATTTCCAAGATTTTATGATCTGTCAATGTGCAATATCTGGTGTGTTTAAATGAAAGTTAAACTTTTACTTTGCATTAAATTATTTAAAATGTGAGCTGGGCATAGTGGTGCATGCCTTTAATCCCAGCACTTGGGAGGCTGAGGCAGGAGGATTGCCATGAGTTCAAGGCCGGCCTGGGGTACGTAGTGCATTCAGGGACAGCCTGAATGACAAAGCGAGACCCTGTCTCAAAAACCAAAAACAAAATTAAAATGTATCACAAAATACTAACCTTAACCTAATTTTTAAGAAAAATTAAACCTACCTACTACAAGACTATAAAAAGAAACTAAAATAAAAATCTAGGGGGATAAAAGGCAAAAATGTATCTGTATTTAGGTTTAATCCATCTTTCTTTCACAATCAATAGCAGTAAATATCATATCATCATTAAGCATTTTAATTATTATTTTCTCTCATTTGTATACAAACTCTACCTGGAAAAGCCTTAGAAATCAAAACACAGGCATGATGGTGCTTGCCTATAATCACAGCACTCTGGGAGGCTGAGGCAGGTGGATCACAAGTCCTTGCCCAACCTAGTGTCTCAAAATAAATGAAACACATAAATAAATACGAAGGGCTGAGAATGTAACTTAGTGTGAATATCCTGAGTTCAATTCCCAGTACCATAGAAGAAAGAAACCAAAACATTAATTAGTTTACCATTTCAAGAAGATTTAAACTTGCCAACACTCAAAATAAAGGAAGACGACATTTTATTTTGTGGTATATTTTTTTAAAAAGTTTGGAGAGTGCCATTCTGTGAGACCTATCCACAGAAGAAGCTGTCAGGACAGCTGCCACTTGGGGCCTAGTCTACCACTATAAACTTGGACAGTCTACCAGAACTCAGTGCCCACAGAGTACGATATTTGCTAGGGAGTCTCCTTGCTAGGGAGTCTCCTTGGACCAGATACCCCTGAACTGCAAGCTAGAAAGAAACCAAGAAGGCTGCAGAAAGGCTAGGAGCAGTGATTGCCAGGGGCAGAGAGAAGGGGCACGAGTCATGCCAGCTGGAACTGTCATATCCTCAGCCCTGGGTGCCACTGAAACCAGTAGCCAGAGAGAAACTAGGCTGAGCCACACTATGGCAATGAGCTAGGAACAGCAGACGCAGAGAGTTGTCTCCCCTAAATGAGTGCCACTATAAACACAAGCCAGAGAAAGAATGAATTGAGGCAGCTAAGAAGGGAATGCTGGGAACACTAAAAGGTGGCTGGGGTGGCACTGAGGGAAGGGTGTGGAGCAAGCACTCCACCATCTTTGTGACAAACAACAGAGACTTCTGATAATGCCAAATGAAGGGTAGCACCAGTGACAAATCATTCTGGGATACTGATCTTAACCAACAGCACAAAATAATGGTCCTCATCATAAATACCTCCACAAGGAGGTATACTGCTGCAGGCCTTGGGTTATTTCTTTTTCTTCTTTTCTTCACACCTTTGTTGGGTTTTTGCTTGGTTTGGTTAGGTTTGGTGTGTGTGTGTGTGTGTGTGTGTGTGTGTGTGTATGCGTGTGTGCATGCACAGATATACAACATGTAACTAAAAAAGTATTTTCATAACAATTTTAAAAATTATTACAACAACAAACATTTTATCAAATTAAAAGAAACATTTTTCTTCATGAATAGTTCATCAATAATTAATTCTCTAAATTTTAACATGGAAATCTTCTAAGTACCCCATTGCCAGTGTATATAATATTCATTTACAACTGCTGTACCATAAATTAGGTGTATTACAATTTTTTATACCATTTTAATGTCTTCCTTAAGGAACTGTAACATGATGACATCTGGTCTGCTAAATCAACGTGTCTTTGCATTACTGTAATCAAAGTCCCAGTGAGAAGCAATACAAGCCTCCCAATGAGACAACTATGCATGTACCACCGATGATTCAATCTGGTACAAACAATCAAATTCAAATTAGAGACATCGGGCAGAAAGATATATGACTTACAGCCCCATTGTAAACATGTTAAAAATGTATTACAGTTAAAGACAGTAGCCATTAATCACCCTCAAAAAAATCCTCCTCATTTCCAACACACACCATTACTCCTGCCACTTTCTAAAACAGTTCTGGAAGTCCTCTTTCATGAGTGTCTTTAGTTCTACTATATCACAGCTGCCTCAGTGTCCTAAATCAATTCAAAACCTTTACCTTTGATGGTCATTTTGACATTGGAGAAGAATCAGAAGTCACTTAGTGCCAGATCTAATGAATCTGAGGACACACTGAAATGTCTCTCTGAGCCTGCCTTTCTGTTGGATGGCACTAGGCAGCAGCATTTACAGTGTTTTTAATCACACTCCAAAAAGACACCCAGGAAAAAAGGTAAGTGTGTTCAAAGTGAGGGAGAGCATTTTGAGGGAGATTAATGGCAATGTGTCCTTTACTGTAATAATTTAAATTTTAGCACACACTGTATTTTTTATTCACCTGTGTATATGGTTTGTATCTCAATTGTTCATGTTACTGGTACTTACTCTCTCCTCTCAAAGTAGTGCTGAGCCCTGTCCATAGCGTATGGAACAGACTGGGTACTTTCACATGAGACATACTCATAGTCCAGGGCATACCATAAAAAGAAAACCAGATATTTAAAATATTCCCATACAATAGTGGTAGAGAGATCTACTCCAACTGATCTGCAAATCTCAAAAAAAAAACTCCACAGTAACTATGAGAAAACAGGCAACAAAATGGCCCTAAATATTCATAACTCCCCACAAGCTGATCCCACAGATATTGAAGTACATGAAATGCCAGCTAAAGAATTTGAGAGACTGATAGTTTTAATGATCAATGAGATCAAAAAAGAGAAAAATAGGGGTTGAGGATTTAGCTCAGTGGTAGACCACCAGGCTAGCAAGTGCAAGGCCCTGAGTTCGATCCACAACACCCAAAAATAAAACAGAGAGAGAGAGAGAAAGAGAGAAATAAGCAGCTGAATGAATTATGAAAGACAATGCAGGACAAAAAGACCACTTCAGTAAAGAGGAAAAAAGGTTGTGGAAAAGAACCAAGCAGAAATCCTGAAAATGAAAATCTCAGTCAAATACAAAACTCAACTGAAAGTCTTAACAGTAGGCAAGATGAATCAGAAGAACTACCAAAAGAACTACCTTGACTTGAAGACAAGGTGGACCACTCAGACAGTAAGAAAACAGAATAAGAAACAACAAACAAATTACCCAAGAGCTCTTAAATAATAATAAAAGACCAAATTCAAAGCAAATACACCTTGAAGACAGTGATGAAATAGATTAACAGCATAGAAAATCTGTTCACTGAAATTATTGCAGGAAACTTCCCAAATCTGGGGAATGAGATGATTACTCAGGTAATGGATGCATTTAGAATCCCAAATAGACACAGACAAAAAAGAACCTCTTCAGACACATCATAGTTAAATTGCCAAAAATTCAGACAAATATTGCAAGATATTAAAGAAAAATGCCAATAAAGGCAAAACCATCAGAACAACAGCACACTTCTCAACAGAAACTCTAAAGGCCAGGAGGGCTTAGAATCATGTTTTTCATGCCCTGAATGAAACACACAACAACTCAGACTACTGTATTCCATGAGGCTCTCCTTCAATACCAAAGGAAAAATATTTCCATGATTAGTGTAAACTAAAGAAATTTGTAACTACCAAATCAGAAAATACTTTAAAAGTATGCTAAACACAGATGAGCCAGGCGTGGTGGTGCATGGCCTATATAATCCCAGCACTCAGGAGACTGAGGCAGGAGGATCACCATAAGTTCTAGGCCAGCCTGGGCTACATAGTGAGACCCTGTCTCAAAAAGATTACTTGATTAATTAAGCACAGATGAAGACAATCACAACCATGAGACCAAGGGAAAGACTAAATCTCAGTGATAGAATAAACAAATGAGAATGAGAAATGAATCAAACACCAGAAAAACAACAAAATGAAAGTACAAACAAAAAGTACACAACTTTCGACAATAACATTTAATATGTGTGGGCTTAATTCTCTAATTAAACCACAGACTTGGCAGATAGGACTAAAAAAATGTTGCCAAAAAGAAACACACCTCACTTGAAAAGATAGGCATAAACTGAAAGCCAAAGAATGGAAAATGACATGCCAAGCAGCTGGAGCCCAAATGAAAGTTGGAGCCCAATGGAGATGTAGCTACCTTTACATACAAAAGGTAGACTGCAAACTGCAGACTGTAAGAAGAGACAAAGAAGGCCACTATATATTAGTAAAGGGAACAACTAACCAGGGAAAGAAAACAATCATAAATACATACACACCAAACATCAACACGTCCAATTTCATAAAACAAACACTACTTAACATATCAAAAAAGACAGAGCCCAATTTAATCATAGGGGAGACTTCACTATCTCCCTATACAAATACAAGAGATCAGACAAAAAAAAAACAACAACAAATCATGAGTTAAACTGCATTTTAAATCAAACTGACTTAACAGACAGCTACAGAGTATTACATTTCTTTCAACAGCCCATGGAACTTTCTCCAAAATAGGCCATATTTTAGCCCATACAGTAAGTCTCAATAAGTTTACAAATTAAAAAAATCTCACGCATCCTATCAGATTACAGGGAAGGTAAAGTAGAAATCAACAGCAAACCAACAAACAAAAAAAAAACCAAAAAAGACAGGAACTACCCAAACACAGGGAGACTGAATGACCATGAGTCATTGAAGAAATCCTTTAAAAATTCTCAAACTCAAACAGTAACAGAAACACAATATACAAGAAGCTATGAGACCAATGAAGGGAGTTCTAAGAGTCAAGTTTAAAGCTATAAGATCATATATTAGAAAAACGAAGAGATCCTGAAGAAATGACCAAATGAATTCTTGGTCAGAATATAAAATAGTACAACTACTATGGAAATCAGTATGGCGACTCCTCAAAAACATACAACTAGAAATACCATTTGATCCAGGTATATAATTCCTTCATACATTCCTGAAATAAAGATAGTGATATATGTATACACATAGCAGCACAATTCACAACAGCTAAGCTATGCAACAGGTTAGACGCTCATCAGAAAGATAACAGTCAGACATACATAAGGGAATATTATTCAGCCATAAAGAAGAGTGAGATCATGCATTTACAGGAAAATGAGTAGAACTATAGAGCATCTTATTAAGTGAAGGAAGCCAAGTTAGACAGTTAAACAGCATGTTTTCTCTTGTGTCAGAAACCTAATAAATAAATAAAATAGTAAACTAGAAAGTAGACTTTTCGAAATGGACAAAGGAATCAGGAGAGGGGGAGGAAAAGGAGAGTAGTGGATTGAAAATGATCAAGAGATGCTACTGGTATATGCATACACCAGTTTCCCAAAATGAAACACAATAACCTATATTATAGAAAATGCCAATGAAAAGTACAAGGAGATTCCAGCTCACTCCAGTCAAAATGGCTAATAATACAAAAATCAATAAATGAAGGTGAGGATGCGAGAGAAAAGGAACTGTTCTACAATGCTGGTGGGAATGTAAATGACTGCAGCCACTATGTAAATCAGTATGCAGCTTCCTCAGAAAAATTAAAAATAGAGCTACCACTTAATCCAGCTATACCACTCCTTGGTATGTACACAAAGGAGTGATATAGCTGCATTAATGTCAGCAAAGTAAAGGTACACCTACATACCCACATATATTGTAGCACAATTCACAATAGCCAAAATGTGGAACGAACCTAGATGTCCATCAACAAAACATATTTTTATTCATATATTCATACACACACATTTATATTTGTATAAGAGATTACAATTCAGCCACAAAGAACAATGAAATTCTGTCATTTTCATACAAATGGATGGTTCTTCTGAGCATGTAGTACATACCGATAATCACACTATTTGGGAGGCTGAGGCAAAAGGATCTCCAGGAGCCCAAGCCTAGCCTGCACTATATAGCGAGTTCACAGCCAGCCTGAACTGAACTACACAGCAAGACCGTGTCTCAAGGGGAAAAAAAAAAAAAAAGATGGATCTGAAGTCCATCATCTTAAGCCAGACTCAAATACTGCATGATGCTCTTTCTAATATATGGACTCTAAAAAAGATGATAAGAATGTAAAAGACTATTATTAGACAGAGGAAATGAGTAAGAGAGAGAAGGAAGGGCAAAAGGGTAGGTAATGGGGAGATGTGTGTATATGAGCAAAACATACACATTGAACCCCCCCAAAAATGTGAAACTAGGAAGGGAAGGCATAAGGGGTGATGAGACAGTGAAAATGATCAAATCATGTTCATCTGCATGTGCAAATCTGCCAATATGAAACCTGCTAATCTGTGTAACCAATAAGAGTGAAAATAAAATAATAATCTTTACTACTAATGTGCTCTAAAACATAAAAATACATCAAGCATAGTGGCAAATGCCTATAATCACTGCACTCTAACAGACTAAAGCAGAAAGACTGAAAGTTTGAGCCCAGCCTGGGCAAATTAGCAATGCAGAAAGACCCTGACTCAAAATAAAAAAACAAAAGGGGTTTGAAATGTAGCTCACTGGGAAGGCCCTGGGTTTAATTCCCATACTGTAGTAGTAGTAAATTCGAGTAGGGTGGAAGTACAGATCATTGGTAGAGCACTTGACTACTCTATGTGAGGCCCTAAATTCAATCCCACCCAAAAAGGAAAACAAAAATCAGTAATTTATCAAATATATTCACTAAATACTTACTATCTATAAGGACTCAGAAGTGCTTTTTAATTTTATTTTACCTTGTGCTTGGCACAGAATAATTATATAAGTGGCTGACACAAAGATGAAAGTAAAACATAACTTCAGTGAACCAAGGCTTTCAGGGAACCAAGGCTTTCAGGGAAACATAAAATGTCAAATCTTGAAGGCTGGGGATTTAGCTCAGTGGTTAGAGTACTTGCCTTGCAAGCACAAGGCCCTGAGTTCGATCCCCAGGATCCCCCCCAAAAATAATAATAATAATGCAATCAAATGCAGTTATAAGGAGTTCAAAGTTTAAATGCAAATATAAACACTAGAAATCCAATGTGGCTGAAGAGAGGAGACTCATCTGAGAGACTCAGAGAAGATCTAATAAAAACACTGGTAATTGGAAGAAGAGAGAAACATACACCATGATGCAAAAAATCAATTTGAATGACAAAACTTGGGGCCAGGTGTGGTGGCGCTCACCTGTAATCCCAGCACTTGGGAGGCTGAGGCAGGCGCATCACCTTGTGTTCAAGGCCAGCCTGGGCTACACAGTGAGATCAAGGCCAGCGTGAACTACATAGTGAGACCCTGCCTCAAACAACCATAAATAAATAAATGAAAGAAGAGACTTGTAGATTGAACAAAACATATGCACAAGAGTTAAGAAGCAAGAAAGCAGCCCAACAGGGCTTGCCCACAGGGCCTCTGCCCCCACACACCATGGGAACAGCCACTTTGAGAATTTCCCAAATAGCTGGTGAGATCCGAGGAGTATGGCAGAGTCTGGCCTCACAGGACAGACTTGGGGCTATCTGAGCCCCTTCGACCCACTGTCTCCTCTCCAAACACTGAGGAGGCTGCAGCCCTTGGAGCATCACCAGGGTGAGTGATCAATCAGTGACATAAGAGGCTCCCTCCCCACCAGCCCAATCTCAGACTCCCAGAGGACAAGACAAATAAGCGAT
>PVJO010005438.1:0-98596 GCA_004026905.1 Hystrix cristata | reverse complement strand
TGAGCTCAAATACTGATTTTCTTTATAGAAAACCACTATTACTGGCTCATAGTGATAGCTATTTAGATATGTGAGAGACAGTTTCCTAAAAACAAAGTGTGCCTGTCACTTCAAGGAAACAACCCTAAGTATTTTATTCCAGTGATGAAATTTGATCTCTTGGGCAAAAGTTAGAATTCTGGGAAACTTGTAGTATTTACCCCTGAGTTTGTAAACTCCCCGTATTTGAAGACTTCTGGGGTGAGGCTGGTTGTGACAGTCCTGAATGTGATTTTTTGATACCATCTAATGCAACATGCCAACATTTGGAAGATCTGAATAATTTGGTAAACAAATATTTTCCAGATGACTAATGTATGATGTTACAAAATCCCTGCATTACTGAAAGATTTTAATGTAACAGAATATTAAAGTTCATTCATATGATTTCAGATACTATAGGGCAACTAACCCTCAAGAAACTATTGTAGTAAAATTTTGGTATAGTGTAGAAGAATATCCCTAATTATCTCAACACATCTATTCAAATGCTCTTTTTTCCAACCACAAATCTGAGTGAGCCAAATTTTTCTTCATATTTTTCCACCAAAACAATAAATATATTGTGTCACACTCAACACTGAAGCAGCCACACACATCGATACATCTTCTCTTAAATAGGGCACTGGACAGACTTGCAAAAACAAAAAGGTAAAACAATGCCTTTATTCTCCCTAAATTGCTATTGGGCTTAGAAAATAATTATCTTAGTAAAATATTATTTATGTTTACATGTAACTGTTTTGTTTGTGCTTTTTTTTGGGGGGGGTGACACTGGAGATTGAACTAACTCTGAGCCTTTGCATTGAGCTACATCCTTGGCTTTTTTTAAAAATTCAGATACAGGGTCTCAATACATTGCTAAATTGCCCAGGATGTGCTTGAATTTAAGATCTTCCTGCCTCAGCCTCCTAGAGCACTGGGATTACAGGCGAGTACCACCATGCCCAGCTTGTTATTTTTTAAAGGGAACTGATGAATATTTAAAACTTTCTTAGTTTTAACCCCAGCTGCCGTATGTATCAAAAGCCCTTTGGAGTACTACACAATTTGTATGAGTATAAAGGGATCAGAGACTAAAAGTTTGAATATCACTGCTGCATAGTATGGAATCTAAAACAATAAGCTTTATGGTACAAGGCAATAATCACTAAGATCCTGCTCACCTCCCATCAGCTCCCAGGCACACTCAGCTCCCACCTCTACTCTCCTGTGCATTCATTCTCTCTCGTCCATCTCTGTCCGCCTGCTCTCTGTGAAGACCTGTCTCCCTCACCTCGTCTCCCTGCCAGCACCCTGTCTATCCCTCCTCCCTCTTATGCGGCATGGGGGAAGCCAGGGCCTTTGCACTGAGCTACATCCCCAGCCTACCTTTTTAAAACCATTTTTATTTTGAGACAGAGTCTCACTGAGTCACTGAGTCACCCAGGTTGGGCTTGAACTTATGATCCTCACGCCTCAGCCTTCCCGAGTGCCGAGATTACAGGGATGGGCCTCCATGCTTGTTTTGTTCTGTTCTGAGTTTATAAACAACGGAGGTTTATGTGCTTGTGATTCTGGTAGATGCAAAGTCCAAACAGTATGTTGCTGGCGTCTGGTGAAGGGTCCCCAGCTGCGTCACAATATAGCATAGAAACAGAAAGGGAAATGACCGCGTGCAGAAAGGGCCAGGTGTGGGGTGGCCTCGCTTTGTCACGACCTACTCACGCAGCAGCTCCCTGGGTCATGGGACCTGACCCACTCCTGAAAGACGTCCATCAAGGTGGAGCCCCATTACCTAACTACCTTTTAAAAATTATACTTACTTGCACATATTAACTGAATAACAAAATGAGTTTCTTGGTGGTATTTTATATATTCTTTTTCTATAGCACCAAGCAGCTGGTTCTGACATTCACCTCTTCCGTTCATGCACTCGCACTCTCTCTCTGTCTCAGAGGTGTGAGGTCTTGAAAACTAGAGTTCTCTCTCAATCATAACATCTTGATCAATCCTTAGCACACAGAGTGAAACTCAGAAAAGATCTGTCAAATTAATGTGACCAATTAACTCCCCAACAAGCACCAAGCCATCTTCTAAAAGCAGGCTGGCTTCCCCAGAGGAAGGCTAAGTTGACCAGCTGAAAGAAACAGGGCAGAACTTTCGTATTTCTCAGGCTGTTAGTCAACCGATATTTGGACTATCAAATCTAACCGTTAGACTGATGTGAATTCTGAAACTGTAAAGCTGAGGCCCAAACCTGGGACTTCGAAACTCTCCAAGTCAAGCCCCCGCTGACCCCAAGGCCCCGTGCCAGGCAGGCAAAGGCCCTGTCTGTGATACTGTGCCAGAAGCTCTCTACAACCAACCAAATGCCTCTCAGTGGCCAGCCTTAAAAAGACATTTTTGGTAACATGAATTGTATATGAAGTCAACTATGAAATCCTGATGACCGCTTGAACGTCACAACTCCATGAAGGAAAAATATTTTCTTCCTAAACTTAACTAAGCAACGTGTGGGGATAAAGGATGATCAGTCTGATGGTCCCTGTGAGCATCTCAGATGATGCGACACGTAGAAGTTACAAGAAGCGCTCACACACCTGAGGATGCCAGGGCTGCTCGATAGAATGCTGCCTACGTCAGCCGGCCCCTCACCCTTACGCCTCAATGTCCCCTCATCCTGGTGCATCCGGCCTCCTCTCTTCCTCCTTCACGGTGCCTGGGTTTGCGTCTACTCATCATTTTCCCTAAGAGCTCAGTCCCTGACAAAGAATGCGATCTTATTTCCCCACCACTACAAAGCAAGAGCATTAGAAATCACCTGTGCTCATCCCCTTATTTTACTAAAAAGGAAATAGAAAATGGTAAAATCACTGAAATGCCCCACCTTCAATTCACTTCTGTACATTCCATGAAAACTGGTGTTAAAGAGAAAGGGAGTGTCCAAGGTCAAAGGTGGAAAGAAACTGAAGAACGGTTAAAAATATTGTCAGTATCCAGGCAGCAGAGTTTACTGAGCACCTACTACACACTGGGTGCCAGGGGTTTGTGGGGCTTTTGGGCTCTCATTTAATATTTGTTAAAAATTTAAAACAAAGGCAGGGCCGGGGATTTAGCTCACGTGGTAGAGCACTTGCCCAGCAAACACAAGGCCCAGAGTTCCATCCCCAGCACCGCCCCAAAAAAAGGCAAAGAAACTAAATGTATTAAAATTTTGACAGATTTGAAATCTGAGCAGAAAAATGAAGTAAATAAAAAGCGTATACATGAGCACACATATGCATACTAATTCCCCAAAATGAAATCTACTATGTATTGCAAATGTATACTTAAAAAAAAAAGATCTGGGTTTCAGTTCTGAACTGAACATAAGAAAACACACACACATGCAGGCAGGCAGGCAGGCAGGCTCGCGCGTACACACACACACACACACACACACACACACACACACACACACAGAAATACATACAGCAATCTAGGAAAACAAAAAGCCTAGCAAGGCTCTCTATGAATGGAACAGGAAAGAAATGGAGGGACGAAAAAGCAGTAAGGGCTAAAGAATTTACTCATATTTAAATTTAAGAATTTGCTTAGAATTACTGGAAAAGGATCTCTAGTAACCAAAAAACAACACTCTGTTGTTTTGATAACAACATTCAAGTAGTTTTCAGACGTTCTTGACCCTTTAGTTTGCCACAAGAGGGTGCACATTTGCTTATTAACACAGTGACCACGGAGACACTCGCGCTCCTCCAGACGTTGCTCACCTCCGCCGGACACCTCTCCCCCAGCTCCTGCGTAAGGATGTCAGAATTCGGCGACGGTCACGTGCATCTGCAGTTACGCAGGTTAAACTTAGGTCAGAGAGCTCATCACCTCAGAGCCCAAATTCAAACAATCGTCTTTTGAGTCCCAAGTTCCTTATTTCCCCGTCGGAGCGTAACCAAAACCCAAAACGCAATCGTGAGCACCTCCAGACACCCACTCTATCTTTCTGAGCGAAGAATCATATACTGGGCAGATGAGAGACTGCCTGCTTTTACAATGTTAAGGCTGCTTTTAAAGTGTGTGTTAGCACCTGGCAATTATTTTTTATAGGTTTCCAGGGAAGAAAAGTGTGCTGACACTTGCCTTCAGTATTCAAAGGTGGCAGGAACAAGAACTAGCATAAGGTTAAACGGTGCTTACCACAGAGAAATTAACTGTAGGCTCAAATTTCTTCAGATCGATCCCCTGGGGTTCAGGCTAAAACCTAACCCAAGGGCTTTGTCTTGTGAGTAGGAGTAGAGCACAGTGGTTAAAGATTTGGACTTGCCGCAGTTCCCAAGTCTCTCTAAAAATCCCCACCATCATGATCTTAACTCAGAGCTTTATCACCATGAACTCCAAACTGGCCACAGCAGTGGAGCTCAAGAAATCTGCTCAATGAATGAGTAAGTGGCAGGAACAGTGGCACTAAAGAAATGGCACAGGGGATTGGGGATTTAGCTCAAGTGGTAGAGCACTTGCCTAGCAAAGCACAAGGCCTTGAGTTTGATACCCAGCACCCGCTCCCCCACCAAAAAAAAAAAAAAAGAAAAAAAAATGCTTTTCAGGACTGGGAATGTAGCTCAAGGGTAGAGCACTTGCCTGGCATGCATGAGGCCCTGGGTTTGATGTCCAGCACCAAACACACACACACAGAAGTGGCACAAAAACAAGGAGAAAAGATTAATTTGCAAACTCTCTGTATACACTTTGTTAACTCATATCCTAGCTCAACACAGGAAGTAGGGAGCTCAATCTTTTGCAAATGGGAAGCGAACCAACAGAGGAGGAGGGGTGGAAGGTTGGGGAAGGAGATGAAAAAAGAACTGGGATGTGTTATGTACATGCACCAACTCCCCAAGAGGAATGTGGTCATACTGTACTACAAACGTGTACTAATAAAAAAATAAAGATTGAACAACCACAACAAAAAAGAATGCCGGACCGCTCCAGTCAGGTCCGTCTGAAAGTACCTTCCCTGTCCCCCTCCTCAGGACTTTTTCTCAGTGGTAGTCTCACAGGTGCCCTGGGAATCCCGAGAATACCTTTGTCAAATATGTTCCATTTTGGGGATCGAATTCACCAGACCATTAAGGCTTGCTGCTCCGTGTATCTAGCGGAAGCTCTTTTGTACCTCTGAGTCCAAGATGGCACTGGAGGTCACATGAGCTAAGTAGGGTCTACACACTTTCCAGCTCCTTCCATGAGCCCAGCAAACCCCTGGGTCCCCTCTCATTCCAAACATCACACACCTCCTAAAACTGCCTCTCAATTCTTGTTGAGTCTGATGGACAGCTCTCTTGCCTGACTCCTACAGAGAAGATACAATTTTAGGGTTACCTCTCAAGGAAAGGTGAAGAGAAGATCTTTTACAGCTTTGACCTAAGATTTTATCTAACGCCTTCATACTCTTCTTGAAACATGGCTTCACACATACAATGGTGCAAGATCACTCCCTACCCACACGATGGGGATTCCAGGGCTGGTGAACAGACTGCATTTCCTCCTTCAGGAACTTGCTTACCTAAGGAGGCTGTTCATTACACAGAAAGGAGGTGCCTGGTGTCTTACTCACAACCTGAGATTCCCGGCAGGGGGCAGCATGGAGGGAGGAATCTGACGGCAGAGTTAATCAGCTAAATCCTTAGTTTCAATTCAGGCTTCACCGACAGCCTGCGTGATTTGATGTTGGGGATGTGCCTGGGTTTGGCTTCCACAGGAGTGTAATCAGACTCTTCCTTCTGAGCCTGATATGCAAAACTGCAATCAGAACTGGGTGGCAAATCCAGGCTAGGAAGGGGCATGATCTCAGTCATCGAAATTAGAACTGGAAAAGCCCTCCTCAAATCTAGGCAAAATAGCTTACTCCTGAATGTCTCCTATCTAGGGCTTCTGAGACTTCCTTTAGGACTCCAATTTACAAACTAACAAGGCATACCATAAAAGTACCTTTTCTTGATGCTTAGCATTAATTTTTATTTCTTGTTACATATTGCTTTGATCGGTTCTAAATACATTTTCTCTTTCCATGATGTTTACATCCTTCACATTCTTAGGGCCTGTTATCATATTCCCTTTAATCAGCCTTTGGCCAAGCTATACATATTTAGCTCCTTTCATCTCTCCTTATGTCCTTCCTTCCAGCAGTGCTGGCTCCTCTTTAAATTCCTTCCAATCTGTCAACATCTTTCTGGACTGAGGCACACCCTCCCTTAATAAACATTCTAGTTCCTCCTATTTCCTAAGAGTTCTCCAAAGATGCCTACAGTGAAAAGAAATTGGGCCAGGAATCAGAAGTGCTAGTTCTGGTCCTGGTTCTGCTACAAGCCTTGCTGTCCCTTCTACAAGATGGGAATAATACTTTTTCAAATTTGATCAAATGAGAAAAAAATATTAAATCCCTTTGCAGATTATAAAGCGCTATGTACGAAAAGTGTACGTATGTATCGCTTGAGTAATGAACAAAAGGACTGGAAATAAGTCAATCTGGTAGTGGCATTAGGTATAGTAGTTACACTAGTGTATGTATTTAGTGCTTTTTGCTTAAACTTTAAGGAAGTGTTCACTTACCCATTCACTAGAAGTATTTACTGGCTCTCCACCACACACAAGGCAGTGAATAGGGTGATGCAGGAGAACACAAAACAATGACCTCAGGAAGTCACAGCATCTCAGATTCTTAGCAACTCACTGTGTGGTTTGAACCACATCAGAAGCAGTTGTTCTCTCTTTAAATTATGCTTTATGTTAGATCAATGAGGTTATTTTTCATTACTTTTTTGGAACAGATTCATTATTATTTTGGAATAGATGGAAAAGAGTATACACCCAAGTGTAGGCTCCAAACTTTCAGTTTCCCGGAAGAGGATACCAATTTATATCCTCATCACCAATATGTCTAATGTTTTTCACCACACCCTTGCCAACACTGGATGTTATCTTTTTCCCATCTAATTAACTGCTTTACAAAATCATAAATAAAAGCGTGAGAAAAATCTGAGCTCATTTGCACCAATGCGAAGTATCCCCACCTGGTACCTATTCTGGTGTTGTCTTCGGGTAGGTAGCTAAGTGTTCAACAGACTCTTCTGTCTTTTGAAAGACATTAGATGAATGCTTTTTATTTTCTGGGCAATAAACTGGTGATTAGACCACAAAGATGAAATAGCCCAAGGGCTGCTCTCAAAGGATTTTGAATCTGGTGCAAAAAATCAACACTGATAGAGATCACTGCACGTAGTGCTCCCTCTGTGAGAAGCGTGTGAAAAGTGCAAAAGCAACACAGAAGAGAGAGAGTGAGGAACAGTGCAGAGGAGTCAGAGAAGGCTTCCAGCAGGCAGTTGGGTTTTGAAGCGCCAGAGAAGGAGGAATGAAAGAGATTAATCCATCCGGAGGAATCTATTGTTGGTCTTTGCAGCCACTATCATCCTGCCCCAGAAAGAGTTTTATTACAATACAAAGTTTAGCAGTTGAGAGCTAAGCCTCAAAGGACAGTTTTATTGTCTCATCGCTATCATTTGCAGTTGTATTTCTGCTACTGCAAAAAGTAATCAGCAAACTTTCCGGGTACTTCACCCAACAAAGGGTGCAAAGATTATTTCCACTTCTTTCACAGAAGACAGTGTTATTCAAAATGGGTAGGAAACAATTTTGCTGAGTACTAAAATTCAAAAATTAGACTCTCAGCCATGGTGATGCATGCCTGTAATCCCAGCACTCAGGAGGCTGAGGAAGGCGGATTCCAAGTACAAAGGCCAATCTGGGCTACACAGTAAGACCCTGTCTCAAAAAAAAATAAAATAAAATAAAAAGATTGTCAAGGTGTACCTTCTTGGGTACAATATAAGTGAGATGAATAACTTTCTTTGACTCCTACAAAAATCATTTGGATCTACACAAAAACAAAACATGATACAATTTAAAAACAGTTTATTAACAGCAAAAAAAAAGAATTTATTAGTGGCATCACATAACTTTCTTTCCCTGTATCTACATGACAGCCTGGCTTTCTCCTGGCTACCTACACTCACCACCACCTGCTAGAATGCAGACACTTATCCCTGGTGGGGACAGGTTCGCTGGCGGGGGGATGGGGTGGGGGGGGATGATGATGATGTGAAGGGAAGGTGTGACCTGGGGACCCGGGAAGTAATGGAATGGAACTTTGGTTAACATCCAGCCCCACAGTGTAGTTCGGTCCCAGATGAGGTCCCAAGGCCACTGTGCCCAAGACTCATGGCCCAACGTGTGTTTAGATACAGAAATTATAACTTATATTCATCTTCATTAAAAATAAATGTATTGGGGGTTGGGGATTTTTTTAGTTCAAGTGGTAGAGTGCTTGCCTAACAAGCACAAGGCCCTGAGTATGATTCCCAGCACTTCTAAATAAACAAACATACTGCCAGATTTCCCCCCTTTTTTAATTCTCAAAAAGCAAACGAGATCCACACAAACAGAACACAATTTTGACCAGCTTGAAAAAAGAAATCTCCTTATTTGCAAATCAAGATATTACCCATTCATATGTTTATCATTTTTGTTTGTTTGTTTTGCTTTTTTTTTTGGTGCTGGGGATCAAACTCAGGGCCTTGTGCTTGCAAGGCAAGTACTCTAACCACTGAGCTAAATCCCCAGCCATGTGTCTATCATTTAATCAACAGCACTTACTATGTGCTGAGCACTGTACTGGGCTAAGGATGCTACAACAAGAGAGACACAGTTCCCATTCTCAAAACAGTCTAGTAGAGACCACTCTTTCTCCTTTTGGTTTAATTTCTATCTGATACGTTTCCAACAGAACTAGACTAGACCATCAGATTTACTCACCCTCCACTTTGAAAAGCACAAGCATTTGAAAATTTTTTCTAGTTTTATACTAATCATCATAATAGCTAACATTGGTTGAATCCCTTCTCTGTCAATCATTAACCCATTTTCAGTATACTGTTGAGCATAATTCTTTGAGCTACCTACAGTTATCACTTGTGTCTTCAAAGGTGAGGAAACCAAGCTCAGAATCCTATGTCCTACACCTGGCAAGGTTACAGCCAAGAGGTAAACTTGGGTCTATCCAGCGGGACTGAGGCCCTCACCTACCAAGCTTCGTGGCCTCTACTCACTCAAGGGACAGTCAGGCGTCCTTGCCAACGGAGGAAATGCATTTTCTCCCTGAGCAACTGCTCTATCAAAGGCACATAGATGAAGTACTCTAGAAGCATGCAAGTAAGTTCAGCAAGGTACACAAGCACCTTAGTAGCCCACTGATAATTTTATAAGTCCAGTGATACCACATGGAGAATACCTTGCTGCCAATGGAGTTACAATCTTGAAGACAGTGGTTGCAAATTGAGTTTTAGTAAACTTCCTACATGTTGAGTTTGACCTTTCAGGCTTCAACTTTCTTTTCTTTACAGGATTTGTGGAAAAATACATCTGACTGATAAATACATGATGTAAGAATGAATCGGTTACTAACAGTGGGCTGCACCTTGTCTCCTAGGACAAAAAACCTGGGATTCACCTTGGACAAAGAAGATCTGGGCCTTGTGAGATTACAGATAAGGAGAACTCACAACCCAGAATAGAAAGTCACGGGAAGTGTGACCACAAGAAGAAATGTCATTTGGATTACGAAAATAATAGGGTGAGTGACCCAGATGGTCACACAGAGCCCCAATTCTCAGACAGGCCCTACACCTGGTTTAAGGTTCTGCTGTCGCCAAGCAGAAATTCTTCATAACTCATTTCTGAACCTGCATGTAGTTAAGTCCAATGGAACAGTGGAGCGTGTATATGAACAGAGGAGACGCAATATGCACGTGGCCGTGCCTTGTCATCTATCTGCAGCACGTAGCACTGGCGATGCTCGATGAGTACAGGATTCTGACCCACTTGCCATGTGGGTTCAGTGAGACTTGGAGAAAGTTCAAGGCAAGTAGGTTATGTTTATGACTTAGTAAAGGTGCAGGCCCAAGAAAGCAAGCTTTCCACTGAGGCCAGGACTCACTTTAGAGAAGGCAGAAATGTGAACGATCACAGAACCCTAAAATACTCTTACTGATGTTACTTCCCCATGTTAGCTACCCCTTACACTGAACATAAGGACTCATGGTGTAAGAGGAAGGAAAAGACAGGCTGAAGGTGGAAAGTGTTGGTAGAATGCGCACATATTAAGGAGTGAAATAAGAACAGCCGAGTTAGTTAGGTGCAGCATTTCCACTGTTTTGTTAAGAACAATTATGAGCTGCGAAATACAAACTGGATAATTCTGGTGACTCTGCATATAAACTAAATGCTCTCATATTTACATTTTAAACTTCATCGTGCAATAAATATAAAGGTGAAAAAATTACATTTTTCTTTACTTGGAATGACAAAGTAGCAAACAAAACATACCGTGACAAATGAAAGGATAGTAGAAGAAAGGAAAAACCTTATATTTCAGTACCTTTAACAACAATCCCATCCCCGGTTTTTTGAACAAAGGACCCACACTTTCATTATGCATTTGTTCCCACAACTTAAGTAACTGATCTAGCAATTGTAAGAGATAAGAGGACTTAACTATGATTGATTCATTGTCTTTTTCCAATAAAACCTCAAACCAGGGCTAGATAACTAAATAATAAAGCCAAAAAAAATTACTGCTTGGAATACTGCCTTGGGTGAGATCAACACACACCCACAACCCTCCTTCCACCAGATGCAACAACCCAGGAATCACAGAAAACCCAGGGTATTCAGTTTGAAATGGAAGAAAGAAGTGTAACCATCAAGTCGATCCCAATAGTTTTCCCAATATCTAAGACTGCACCCCTCAAGGTGAAAAGATGCAGAGGGCAGGTCTTGTAGCTGCTATATTTTTCAGTGCAAATCTATGTACACTAGCAGCCTCAGACTTGCAATGACTCACTGCGCATAGGCGCCTGTCCTCTTTGGCACTTTAGACTCCTAACATCTGATGGATGTCTTAAGGTTTAGTACACACAAGCGTTTTTATATAGTCTTCTTTCTGTAGCCATGCAAAAGACTCACAAAAAATATTTTAATACAAACTTTGTTGTTATACTCCTATGATAAAAATAATGTCACTTTTAATGTCCTGGATCTGAGCTGTGGCTATATAGGTGTGCTCACTTTACACTCTTTCATTAAACTGAAATATGTGTTTATGACCTTTTGTATAATGGTATAGACTGAAGGGAAAGAAAAAATCAAAAGGTAAATAAATAATGTTCATTGCAGGAAATCGGTCAAGAACGTTAATTCCTTTGGAGGAAGCACTATAAAAAGCTTCATGCTTTCCCTTCTTTGCTTTTATAAAACACAGTTTCCATGATGTTTTGTATCTCTTTCTTTTTTTTTCTTGTATCTTTTTCTTAAACTCAACATACTATGTTTCCATCCAGCATAGAAAAATAATGAACACTGTATTTCTCAATAAAAATAAACTCTGGTTTATTTTAAACCAATTCCCTTTTGGGGATATTTAGGTTATTTCTCGTCTGTTTCCAAAATTACCAGAGGGCACCTCTCTGCTTCCTGGAAAAGAAGCAACGCACGGAGGTCCCGGTCCTGCTGTTGGTCCTGAGGAGCCCAAGGAAGCCACGGCTCGCTGGGTTTAAAATTCAGTCCTTTCTGTACACCGCTTGGCACCTCCTCTGATCACAAGGGTGTAACTTCACAGATTAAAGGCCCAAATAGTGAAAGACAACCCGCCCTGATCCTCTTCCATGAACTCTCTCTCACCCTAAAAGGGAGGTGCAGTGCACCAAGTTCAGGGTTAAATTCAGGAAGAGTTCCGATGGGCTTTGGCCCACAGGCAGGGACACCACCTCTGTCCTCCTGAGTGGTGCTGTCAGGCCCAAGCAGTTATTTAGAAGGCCCAGGTAGGAGAAGAAACTTTGCAAAGGTACAAGGTTATAGGGTTTGAGGTTAGGAGAGAGATTCTATAAATATTTACTGAACAAAACTCCGCCTGTTAATTGGCTGACACAGAGCAAGGTGTGGTTTCTCCTTCCGGCCCCCAGAGGCCGCTGGGAAAGTTGGTCTGACAAACCAGCGGGAAACACTGCCCGGCCGACGTGGAACCAAGAGACAGCAAGCACGCCTAGGGATGATTCAGAAATGACTCCAGCCTTTTCTGACTGTCCTCTTCCCTCAGCCCCCCACAACTCCCACTCTTTTCACGGAAGCAGAAAACCAGAGAGACACACACACACTGAACACTGGCCACAAAAACCAGAGCCTGGGGTAGCTGGCCAAACAAACAGCTCTGGTCACAGTCCACAGTGTAGCTGCTTCCCAACCAGTTGGAACATCACATTCTACACTGAGTGTCACTGGGTGGCAATAAAAATCATGGGGAAAGCTTCGGCCTTCCCCTGGGTTGGTGGGTGGTCTGAAAGCGCTCTTTTAGGCAAGGCCATGTCCTTTTTTTTTTTTTTTTAATTCCCTGCAAACTGAAGTAGACAAGAAGCTATGCTTGGAAAGATGACTTTCCCTCAGGTAGAACCACAACTGAACCACTCCAGACCTAAAAGAATTTACCCTATTATAAGCAATCCAAAACCTACCGAAAGATATAAAAATGTCTAGTTGGCATTTAATGGGAATCTCCTTACACACACACACACACACACACACACACACACAAACCTAACCCTTGATTATGAAAATTACACCCATTATTCATATAATTTAAAATATATTCCACAAGGCCTGATGCCTGAGTGAGGAGTACTCAGAGACAGGAAGCCATCTTCCAGGGCTGCTGCAATCCACATGCAACCCGACTGCTCACAGCAACTGTGGACATAAAACCAGCTGATTCCCAGCACCAGCATTTGGAGGGCAGAAGCTTCCCGTGGCAGGGCAACTCAAAGGGCAACTGCACACCCTCCCGGTTAAAGCAGAGGCTGAGCTAGTCAATGATGATTATTTTCCTCAGCAACCGTAATCCAGGGATCCTCTCTGGAGCAATCAGCACTGGTTCTAACTGCATGTCTCTCTCCTCCGGATTGAAAAATATGGCTCTCGCTAAATTGAGTATGAGACTCCATTTAATTTATAAGCTTTATGAGTCTATGAGGAAGATTTATGTGGAGATGGAATAGAAGTGGGGATAAAGGCAATAGGAAATATATATCCTATTAGGCAAGCAAAGTACCTATTTATAAGTTTTATAAGGATTTTTGTTGTTTTGTTTTCTGAGACAGGGTCTTGCTATGTAGTTCAGACTGGTCCTGAACTCACTATGTAGCCCAGACTGGCCTCGAACTCATGGCATCCTCCTGCTCCAGCCTCCTGAGTGCTGGGATTACAGGTGTGTACCTGCAGAGCTAGGTCTATGAAGTTCTAGGCGTCCAGATGTGGCCATGCTAAATTGGAGTGTGGGCTCTTTTTCATTTTTGGCCTCCTTCTGGAAGATTGGATGAGGAAAAATCAAAATAAAAAACAAAAGTGAGAACCAAGCAAGACAGAAAAAAATAAATCAGAGGCCTACAACACTCCGAAATAAACAATTTCCAAATCACTATAATCTGAAGATAATTATCCAGCTAGATAGCAATGAAATGAACATGTTTTAACGTTCTAGGACCTTCATTCTTCCTAAATTAATTATCCACTTACAGCATCTAGCTTTCAATTTATAAACAACTACTCCTGACTGCTTTAAGAAATACTCTGGAAACACTGTGATTCCTCACTTCTCTCCATCCTCATGTACAGCACTGTCACCAATGCTGGGCTTAAAGACTTTGGTTATTTAGGGTCTAAGATACTCTTTTATTACAAAATTTTTTTAAATGTATGAACGATGGATAACTTATTGGTAGTAGCCCAAATGGGATGATGAAAGTTTCCTTCCTGTAATTTTTAAAAGGGGTCCTTTATTCACACTGCCCTCAGTAGCAGCCAAAAAGGCAGAGGGAAGAATACGAGGCTGGCGTGAGGGCTACATCATCAGCCATCCGACATTCTGCCTGCCTGCGCTCAGAGTCAGTAACGAGCACCTTAGCACCAGGCATGGCACATGCCTGTCATCCCAGCACTTGGAAGGCTGAGGCAGGAGGATTGCTGTGAGTTCGAAGCCAGCCTGGGCTACATAGTGAAACCCTGTCTCAAAAACAAACACATCAGAAGTAGCAGCTAGCAAATAGAAAAATATGCCACAAAGCTGCTGTTGCTCCTATTGTGGGAAGTCAAGCAACAACCTTTCAAATACCAATCTTCTTTCCACCTAATAATAAGTTATATAAAAGCTTTCTTCCAAAATATAGAATTTGCATGACACATTTCTACAAATTCCCAGCCAGCAAATTCCAGACCAGTAGAATGGAAAGGCATATTATGTAACAATCATGAGAAGCTGAAATCCTCAACGATTTAGAATATCCCTCCCCAGACAGCCCTCCTATGGCAACCTTGTTCCAGAAGGTCTGCCTAGCTTCACATAATTCCAAAGTCAGCCTAAGTTCCATTTTACAAAACCTGTTCCCCAAGTTCTTGAACAAGTGTCGGACCTTCATTGATAACCCCACAAATTCCAAAAGGTCCTCCTACCAGCCACTAAAACGATCTAAAATAGGTATAGTACTCTAAGGAACCTCTCCCTTTTGCAGCTTGATTTTACTGAGAACAGTAACTTAACCTAAACATTTACATGCCAAGGCTTTGTAAAGCACAATTATCTATTAGCTTATTTATTAGATTCCTGGTATTAAAAATAATAAGGGTAAAAACCTGAGAAGGTGAGAACATCACATAAAGATTCAACACAGTTAACAGGAATTAAAGTACATGATCAATTACTGATTAGACACTAATGATGATAATGAATTCTGGAGTATATAGCTTAAACAAGCAATTAGCAGCGATACAAGTGTAAACAAGTAACGAATGGGCCAATTGACCTTCTGAATGGGGACTAGGCTCCAGCTCTCACACAGTGAGTCTATCCTCAAATCTCTATGGTAATTCCCTGACCACTTCCTCCCAGGTGTGGTGGTCCCAATGCAAGCTTATCTTTTACAGGCATCACTTCTCTGGCTAATTTTGAGGAAAAAAAATAAACTTCAGGTTGTTTTTTTCCCTCAGTATGAAACTAAAACTGAACCTCAGGTAAGACTCAGAATTAGCCAGGATATGGTCTCTCATTAAAAGGCAAAGGCACTGTTATAATTAACAAAGTTACAGTGTGTTAAAAAGGTCCCTGACATGGAGCCAAGAACATGAATTGGTTTGGTCCGGATAGAAAAGAGCCTGTTCCTGAGATAAATCAGGCAAGCACACGTATCTAACAAAAATTAAAAGCACACCAGAAACACAATAGCATCTTGGCTTGTATCTCCTTTGCTGCCTGAATATGTGACTAAAAATTCTTCACAAGAAGGGAACTATTTCAAACTTCAGCATGCAACAGAATCCCCTGGAAGACTTGTTCACACATGCCTGGCTGGACCACCCCCCCCCCCGAAGTTTGGGGTAGACTGGTGGTGGGGCCCGAGAATCTGCATTCTAACAAGCTCTCAGCTGGCAGGTAGTAAGAGGACCACAGTCTAAGAGCACTGTCCTGGCTTCTGTTCTGGGCGGGCTATGCAAACACGTCCTTTGCTATTGCTTCTTCAACTGCAATGGAAAGCTGCACTGAATGCCCATACTTCACCTCTGACACTAGAAAATATCTGTTGATATTTTAATTATAGATTATAAATCTCTCTGGATTTTAAGATCTTTCAAAGCAAAGAAGGGCAATTCGCCAAGCCAAAAATCATCTTACCTGGGAGAAATTTACCCCCCTCCTTGAGATCCAAATTCTAGAATAAAATGCACCTGGGTTTAAATTCTGACTCCCTGAGCTCTTGGGCAAGTTACTCTCTGAGCCAGTTTCTTCATCTGTAAAATGGGGATAATTACCATAGCTGTACCACCTCATAATGTGGTTATGAGACATGAATGAATACACACTCACACACAAACACGCACATATACAGAAAAGTTCTTAGCCCAAAGTCTAATTTATAGAAGAGGTCAACAACTATCACGCCTGGTCCTTGCTGAAGATTTCTAGAATTCTCTGCCCAGACCACTTGTGATCTACGAACTCTTCCTCCACTGACAATTCCTAACTACTCGAATTTTTCTACAAAAATCCAGGCAAAAAATAAACAAAGCAGTATTCTCCTGGGAACGGATCATTCATGGTCCTCTTGATTTCCTGGTTCTCCTGCCATCCCTGATTCTGTGCCTCCACGTGGTCCCTCCTCAGATGCTGTCGCAGCCCTACGGACATCTTCAATTTTTTCACCGCTGCTCAAGAGACAGTCTCTCTAACCAGGAAGGAGAAAGGTATCATCACGAATTCAGTTCGCCCACCAAAGATAAGCGTGTCGCCTGGTCCCCGTGCACTTCCTTTGGAACTTACATAAATCTGCACATTTTCTCCTTTTGAACATTTCACTTCTATAACGTTTTTATTATAAAATTAATACACAGAAATTAAAAGTTAAGACCACTAAGAGAGTCTATCACCCAAAAGATAACCCCTTATTGGTAATAATTTGATGAGTGTTACTACAGCTGCAGGCATTTTTACAAAAATGAGATCTTATCACTTATTATACTGTAACCTTTTTCACTTACTATATTGCACAAAGTTTTAAATTTTCTACAACACTAATTTAATGGCTACAAAGGGTAGCCGTGACAGTGCTGGGCAATAATTAGCTCCTTGGAATCACTCCTGTCCCATGTTACGTGTATTTAGGACCTGAGAGAATGAACCTGTGAATTTATAATCTCAGTGAGCATGTGCAGGGACTGTTGGGTGATACAGCTAAAGGAACTGTTACTTCAAACATTTGCAGGCCTGACTTTCTCAGTCAGAAAAACATTTACATTAATTCATTTAAAAACACTTTTATCATTTTCTGCACAGTCTCACAATGGAGAGCAAGGGGCCCACAAATACCTTTTTTGTATTCAAATGTGGCAGAAACATTTTTTTCTATTTTTTTAAATGATGGGGTTTTTTTGTTTTTGTTTTTAATGGTACTAGGAACTGAACCCAGGGCCTTTGCACTGAACTGCATCACCACCCTCCCTTTCTGATTTTGAGACAGGATCTCACTGAAGTGCTAAATTGCCCAAATTCTTGGGCTTGAGCTTGCAATCCTCGTGCTTCAGCCTCCCAGAGTCCTGGGATTACAGGCATGCACCATACCATGTCCAGCTTAAAAAAAAGAATTTTTTCAGTGAAATTAAATGAAATCAGAATATACTTTATGCATATTCTCCAGGACCTAAAACTAGTAGGAGCACATTTTTAACTTTTTTTTTTTTAACAAATATACACTTTCTCATTCACTCACTATATGGAGAATGCAGTGGGCTAAGAATGGAGGGACAAATCTGTCATGCTGTACATTTTAATTAGTTAATACTGTAAAGAATCAAAGGCCTAGGTAAGAAGTGCAACTCTCGTCTACCCTGTGCCCCTCAAGGGATCCTTTGGAAACACACGCAGCATGGCTTCCACACGGCGGCTTTCTCAGGTGCTGGAGGGGATGGATGCTCTTGCTGACTACTGACTTCCTGCAGGTGAGCGTCTGCCCCTCTCTATCCAGCACCTCCAGGTCTGCCCTGGCTTCTCCTTTCAACTGTCTGAGCATGTGTTCTACCCTCCTGTGCTGGGGAACCTACACTGCTAGGAAAGAAACAGAAAAGATGAAATGTTTTATATGCAAATAAATCAACTCATATCCCTTGTGAAAAGTTAAATTATTCATCACTTCCCACAAGAAATCCTACCTGGGGGACCAGGGTGCCAATGTGTCATAGGAAGATAAGGCAACTGCCCAGTTCAGAGAGACCAGCAGAGCACAGCCATCGTGTCTTGCTTCTTAGAAGACATTTCCTCTTCATATCTCAGATTTAAAATCTTATTTCTTCAAACCCCACCTCCCCCTCCTAACTTCCAAATTATGCTTAATACAACAGCAGCAATATCCTCCCAAGATCCCCACTCAGAAGTATTGAGCCATCTTTGATTCCACACCTTTCCAAGACTTGCGTATCTACTCGTTAATTCAATGAGGGGCTGGGATTTAGCTCAGCAGTAGAGCACTTGCCTACCAAGCCTCCTGCACCCAGAAGAAAAAAAACAAACACAAAAACAAAAAAACCACAAGACATGTTTCTGCTCTGCTCTCTTCACAATATCTTTCCCATCTGCCTCTCTTTCAGGTTCCCAAGTCAAAATCCTAGTAGATGCGTTTTACCTGAGCCTTAATCATATTCCTAGCTGCCTACCTGGCCTCTCCCCCAAGTCAGTCCATTCCAGCCTTGGCTACCTGTTTTAGTGTCTCTCTGCTGACCAGAAACTTAGAAAGCTTTGTAACAACATCTGAAAGTCTTTTGCACAGCACTCAAAATATTCCTGGTTACAGTCATATCTCTGGCCTAGCAAAACAAGACTGCTCTCATCCTGGGCAAAGTGCACACTTACAGACTAGTCTTCACACCTTTCTCCCGAACTGGAAACATCTTCCCTACTCCTCACTTTTCTCGTGTTCCTTAAATTCGATTTACACTCAAGTGCCTAGCTCAAATCCAATTTTTCTACAAAGCTATCTGAAAGCTTCTACTAAGCTCTTGTCTGTCTCTGTCCTCTTCATTTGAAAAATATTGACTTCCTACCATGTGCTAGACATCAAGCTAGTCACTAAATATAAGGCAATGAAAAAACCCACAAAAACACACAAAACACAGAAAGGGTCCCTGTTTTTCTTTTCCTTTCTCCATCTTATCTGCTCCAATTAAATGTAAACCTTTTGGGGGCTGATATACTGCACACATTAGTTTTCCAGAACTACTAGCACAGTATCAGGCGTGCGGCAAATGTTCAGTAAATGTCTGATGGTTGATTTTTGATTGGTTGTTACAAATCCAATTTATCCACATGTATACAACCTGACCTGCCTGTGACAACGGCTACTCACAAATCCAAGCTGGTAGCCTCATACCAGAAAAGACTAACCATGAACACTGTGCTCTAAAACCACTGGGCTCCCTGGCCACTTGACCAGAGCCGTGTCCTTCCCAGGGAACAGGCGTGGTACGCTAGGCGCTGGGGTACTCTGCGGAGCTCTGTCCGCAGGAGCAAGAGGCATGCGTACTTCTGAGGGACAAGAGCAGAGGACAAGCGCAGGGTGTCTCCCCTCACACGTGTGGGTGACAAGACACACAGCTGGTGGCAGTTCCACCCCCCGAATGCCTGTGCTATTCACTGCACATCATTTCCACTCAAAACAACACACAAAGAGAAGCACAGGCCTCGGAACCATGGAAACGGGGCTGGATTTCCGGATTTACCACTAACTAGCCATGTGGAACACACCTGATCTTGTCCAGCTTTGGTTTCCTTCTTGGTGAGTAAAGTAAGATGACACATTTATTATTTTATTTTAGGGGTTTTTTTGAGACAGGGTCTCACTATGTAGTTCAGGCTGGCCTCAAACTTGCAGTGATCTTCCTGCCTCGGCCTTCCCATGTGCTGGGATTACAGGTGTGCACCACCATGCCAGGCGAGATAACACACTTAAAGTGTGCAGTACAAAGAAGATGCTCAGAGTTGGAAAGCTGCTGCTGTGGCTGAAGATGAACGGGTGGTGATGGTATCTGTAGTGCTGGACATTGTGTCAGCACAGTAGCATATTCAACAGGACAGTTTCGAGGGGGACCTTGACTCAGGGAGGGAAATCAGATGAATATACACACCTATGTCTTATGCCTTGGAATTCTGTGCCTGTCCAAGTAACGTGGAAACATGGTTCACTGACATCACAATTAACACTATCCCCAGCATTTACTATGTAAAACACTCATCTCCAACTATCCTCACATCATGGTCACCTGGCATTTTCAACAACTCAAACTGTTTTTGGGAGGACACAGCTCAGTGGTAGTACTACAGACAGCTAAGTTAGGTAGAAATATTATAGACAGTCAGACAGGGCTGGGCCCTTGATGGAGTCAATACACAAGAGGAGAATACACTACAACTATGGCCAGAGGTGTATCCTGAAGGTTGGGCCTCAAAATAAGGTTGGAATGACCAAAGCTACACCCCTGGCCGAGGGATAAACAATGAACTGAAGATTACACTCATCTGATCTGATAAAGTCTAGGTCACCCAGGTGGGAGACTTGACCTTCTTCCCCATTGGATCAATATTACCTAAGCGACTACACTGGCATTATTGGTTCATCATAATTTTGACACACATTATACTTGCCTCGTGACTTAGCCCTATAAAACTTCCCCTGAAAAGTGAGCTCGTTGGCAACCTACTTGGGTTCCCTCGTGTCTCTCAGGAGCTGTATTTCTCTCTCTCTCTCAATAAATTCTCCTACTCTTTTTTTTTTTTCGCATGACAACGTCTTTACTTTTACTTGTAAGTGATTATCGGTACACCAAATAACAAGTAGCAAATTCTTGAGTCCTACCATCTAGTAAATCTGTAATTTTTTTTTTTTTTTTTGAGACAGGCTCTCACTATGTAGTCCAGGTAAACCCGGAACTCACTATGCAGCCCAGGCTGACCTCAAACTCATGATCCTCCTGCCACAGCCTCCCAAGTGCTAGGATCACAGGCGTGCACCACCACGCCCGGCTCATTTAGTAATTTTGGTTAAAATAAACTAAGCGCAGTCCAAACAAGTACACTAGTATTCACTGTTCTAATCCTTCCTCAGGAAGGATTAGCCAGACTACTTTAAGGCTGGCTGCTGCTTCACACAAGTTACAAATAACTATTTACTACTTTTTCATAGCCCCTGACCTTCAAGAAAGAATATGGGAAAAAGTTATGTGATCCCTTCCCTTCTTTAAAGAACTGGTTTTGTTTTTTTTTGTCCTACTAACTCTAAGAAAAAGTCAACATTGATAAACATGTTGCTTGAGCTAAATGGTATAGGAAAATGACAACATATACTCGTTAAATTTCTAAGAAATACGAGGTAAAACAATGGAATCTTTGGAGAAAGTACTAAGTGTGCCCAAAGAAGCTAGTAGCTACTCTCCAAAAAGTAAAGGGAACTATTATACAACATTAAGAAATAATTTAATGTGTTTCCTAAGAATAGAAATCGACTTTCCTAAAGCTTCGTATTCCATGAGTGCATCCTCCAATGCCAATCCACGAACAGGTGCTTCTTTCTTCTCCTACCCGTTTATGGGGTAGTTTTCATGGATTTCTGGCCGGATGTCACAGACAAAGGCCAGGAGGTTATCCAGGACTTCCTCCCTGTTCTGCCGGAAGTAGGTCTGCAGGATAGCCATCTTCTCCTGGGTCTCCTTCTCCACTTCGCTGCTGCACCTAACTGCCATGGGATCCTAAAGCCACAGCTTCCTTGGCCTTGAACTCTTTCTCCCTCTGCAGGCGGTTACTGTTCAATCTCAGCCTGAGCTGCTTCTTTGGCCTGCTTCAGCCTCCGGTTCTTTCGCTTGCGGACCTCGGACACCTTCTCCGCGGCCCGCTTCTCGGCCTGCAGCAGCTGCTGGATTCCCTGTGACTGGCTGGCCATGGCTGCCGCCAAATTCTCCTACTCTTAACCTCCTTTGTTCCTTAGAATTCGTTCTTCGATTGTGAGGAACACAAACTCAGCATAACTGACATGTAGCAGGTTGGGAGTTGTATTTTTTCCCCTGTATCAGTAAAACATTTAAGTGTACGCCAAAGTACTTTCACCTTAGGATAGCTTGTGAACACTAGAAAGCCACCTCCTAGAAAGTCTCTACCCTAAAACCAGTGCTGATTCTTTACCAAAGGTGATACCAGGAATCCAAAACCAAATATCAGGAATCCAAAATCTGTGCAGGCCATTGTGAAGAGGCTATATCTGACATACAGGAGACACACCAGTGCTTGCAGAGCAAACAATGAATTTTGGCTCCAGCTGACCTGTACACTCAGCATGCTCTAAGACCTGGGATACGATATATATAAATGTTACTGAGAATGAGAGCTCCACCCTTCAAAGTTGGGGGAAAAAATGGAGCGAATACAAATGCCCAGTTTCACTCTCTCCTGAGAACAAAGAATAAGTGAAGGAAGTTTTGAAACAGAAGCTGGCATCCATTCTCAAACATGTGTCACCATCAACCTTACCCCTCTTCCTCCCCCCGCAGGGGTATGTGTGTGGTTCTGCTAATCAGGTTTCAAGTTTGGAAAGGAAGTCAAGGAGAAACGCAGTTCTTCATTATCTGGCTAAAACATTTATCTCCATTGCAAGAAAATATTAAAGGTAAGCACTTTAGCATTTAACACAGCAGGGAGAATTAGGAGACAAAGACCTGCAAAAGACAAAACTACCCTTAAGAGATAAATCAGGTGTCTATTCCTTTTGGCAAAGTGGCAACAGTATCTAGGGCGCACAGGGAGCGTGGTAAAGGCTGCGGGTGACCTTACTAGAATTTCATGCTCACTTATACATGTGACTTAGAGCCAGTAACCAGGCTTTCAATCTCTCAGAAGTCACCCATAAATCAGCCAATGAGACAAGGGCTGCAAATAGCATCGTTTCTCATGAGCAAGGACCCTGGCTACACTGCTAGATTTTTTTGTAGTGAACAGAGAATGATAAAATCTGCCTTAACTTTTTCTTATGAAAATTTTTAAATTTACACGAGAGTAGAAAGGTAGCGTAATTACCCCGACCTTTAACAGTTACCAACATATGGCCAATCCTGTTCATTTATACCTTAACTCATTTGATTATTTTAATGCTAAACTCAAGACATTATAGTATTTTATCTACAAATACTTCAGTATGCACTACAAAAACACAAGGATATTTTTTAATTGCCTCAATACTAATATTGTACACTAACAACGAAAAACGACGTATTAGCAAGTGTGCACTCAGTATTCCAATTTTCCCAACTGTAACCTCACCGTCTTTTTCCAGTAGGTCAATATTTGAATGTTCACAATGCAAACAGAGTGTTTAGTCCAATTTCTGCCCAGCCTGGTCCAAACTCCCTGAAAACAATATGTCGTCTGTGCCACTTCCCCAAGAAGCATGCATCCTGCAGAAGACACAAATCTCATATTCACCCGCTACTCCTTTTTCTCTCCTAGGACGTTAGTTCACCATCTTTTATATTGTATCCTTTTCTGCAGCAATGGATATTGAACCAGGGTCTTTGCACTGAGCTCATGTCGGCCTGTTTTTGTTTCTTCTTTGAGATGGGGTCTTGCTAAGTTTCTTAAATTGCCCAGGCTGGGCTCAAACTTGTGATCCTCCAGCCTCAGCCTCCTAGAGCGCTGTGATGACTGCGGATCTTACCATACCCATCCCATAACTGTATTCTTTTTTCTCTTTGTATTGAAAAATTTAGTGGTTTTTAGTATACTACACAAGGCCATGCAACCATCATCATTAACTTCAGAATATTTCCATCTCCCCATGGGGGTCACACCTCCTGGCCTCCAGCCTCTGGCCATCCCCATTTGGTTTTCTGCCTCTGTTGATTCTGTTGGACATTCTTATTCCCAGCACACTGTTTACATTCGTCTGAGGGTCTCTCTCCGCCCCAGCAAGGCAGCTTTCCTGGGAGGGCCTCGTGGATCTGACAGGCACTCACAGAGCAAGATTCCCGAGCAGGTGCCCATTTGGGAGTAGAGGATTAACTGCTTCGTTCTGCTTCAGCTGTTAGAAAGCTCAGAGGTGAACCTGTTGCCAAACTTTTATAAGGGTGTAGAGTATTATTTATCACATACATTTCCCTGATCAATCCTTCTCTGTCCTCATTTTGCCTTCCGTTTTGTTCATCTGCATTTTTCTTTTATTTCAAGTATTTTTCTACTTTATCTCTAATAAGTGTTTTGTGTGTGTGTGTGCTGGGGATGGAACTCAGGGCCTCACACTTTCTAGGCAAGCTCTCTAACCACTGAGCTAAATTCCTAGCCCTCAAATACTTTTTGTGGAACCAGAAAAGATTTAAATGAACACTTCTCTCCAGACACGAACATGTCTTAGAGCCTAGGAGCACCTCTCCTATTTAAGCAAGATCCTTTTCTTGTGGGAAAACAGACACTTAGGCTGGCTCCCAGAAGTATGGCACCAGGGCTCCTAATGCAGGGACTGGGGCCATAGGTACGCAAAAGATTGGATAAAGGCCTCATTGAGCTTTATTAAAAATTAATAGGCAGCTCTGACCTCTGCCACCAGACTCCAGCAATTAGAAGGACAAAGGCAGCTAGACTCTGAGGAATTAGAAAGACTAAGACAACTAAACTCAAGCAATTAGGATGACAAAGGCAAAGAACTAAAGACAGGCAAATTCCTAGGTAGCACGATTTACGTAAGAATTGCAAATTTCCCCTTCACTTAATCCTTTAGCCTAAACTACCTGGCCATGAGGCCCCAACCCATAACCTTGACCTCCACCGAAGGACAGGAAAAGGTCACATGGCCAAAAGAAATCCAAGGCCAGGATGAAAGACAAACCAGGGAGCCAATCAGATTCCAAGAGCCTCCATGTGACAGGGATCTCAATGAAATGAGCTGCAGACAAGAAACCCTCAAGTTACTCACTTTCAAATACTCCCTAATTGTCCTGTCTGTTCTCTCTCTCTCTCCCCCTCCCCCCCCCTTTCCCCACCTTCAAATAAATTCTCTTATTTTAAACCGCTTCCTTGGTTCTTTTACTGACACTGGGTTTAGGATCACCGGGAGCTGCATGTTCCAGCAGAGCAGTGGCTTCCTGTCCACCCCCAGACATCACAGCATGGCACAGTGTGGCATGGCGTACAATCCTCCCCAGAAATTATGCTAATAAAGGATGCAGAAGGGACGTGGAAAATGTGACACGAATGAGATATGCGAAATATACTCCTGTATACCCAAAAAGAGTTACCTGTGTGGGGCGGGATCTATGAAGAAAAAGTTGGCGATTCAAAGGTTAAGGGAACTAAGCCTAAGAGAGCTGACAGTTGAGAAATAAAGAATAAGAAGAAAAGAGACATGGCAGAGGATCACTGTGGGATCCTAGACTGGTGCCTCAGTAACATGCATTTGCTGTGAAGATGTGTGACAACTTTGGAAAACAAGAACTGCAGCTTTACTGCTAGAAGTGTGAGGTATTCATTCCCATTCCAACTGCTGGCCAGTGAGTACATTTTACTTCGTGGTACTGGTTGCTTTATTCTTGCCAAGAGAAAAATATTCTGTACCAAGAACATTAAGACCCTGGCTTTCCCAAGGAAGGACCTCACAGGCAGAGGACATTAATTCTTCCCTTGATAGAGTTCAACAAAACTCTTCCTACACCCAGGAATGCAATGATAAATCCACTAATTTGGACCTGAGTTTTGTTCCCAGGTTCCAATCCTAAACATTCACTGAAACATTTCCTTTGCAACCGAACACTTTTGTTTGGGTTTAAATACTGTTATGTGACAACACGATAGTGTGTTTCTGAACATGAAAGTTCAAACCAATTTAGCAAAATAACATTTCGTGCATTCAATCTGAAAGGGCACAGAGTAAAAATAAGGTGTTATTCTGGTATGTTATAGTGCGGCTACTGAACAGCTAGAGCAAGAGGCCGGGACTCTCTTTTCCCTGTGATAGACTGAAGCAGTGACTCTGCTTTGCAATACTAGAGAAGCCTGCACAAAGAAAAGCATGTTCAGTGTTTGTTTTGGGGGGATTATGGGTGTGTGTGTGTGTTACGCTTTGAGAAACAAATGGGAGCAATACTGTATAAAGCATGTTTTGACCATTTTTTAATATGAGTCTTCCCTGGAAGAAGCTTGGCTATCCAGAAGTAAACATGCTAACCTAGCTTGTGCAGAGTGCTTTCTACCTTAACTGCTGCTGCAGGAGAAAGCAGCCTCTCCGATCGGGAGAGAGTGGGGTGTGTGTGCAAAATAACAGCTAAAAGACGGGTTTCAACCAAGTGTTTTAAAGTACATATAATATAACACAGAACAACCTGAACCAGCTATTCTTACCCTACCAAAACTCTCATCCTCACACTCACACTGAACCTATCTCCTGGGCTCTCCAACAATTTATAGCAGACCCTGACTTCGTTTTTGTTTTTGGAGGTGTCTCAGGGCTGTGAACATCACTCAGTGGTAGGGTACAGGCTTATTAGCATATGCAAGACCCTGGGTTCAATCTCCAGCACCAAAAAAAATTAAAAAAAAAAAAAAAAAAGGTTTTCCTACCCACATTACAAGCCCAGCTATACATTAGATCACTTGGCTACCTTAAAAAACAAAACATACACACACACACACACACACACACACACACACACACACAGAGCAGATCTCACCCCAGAGATTCTAATTTAACTGGTCTGGGATTGAGCCCATGCACTGGTATTTTTAACAAGTAAACACTATGTACTAAAAACACGTACAAAAAAACCAAAAAAACACTTCTCAGTAATTCAAACATGAGCCAGGGTTAAAAAACAATGGTCTTATACAGATACCTCTCCTTTTTATACCCAGCCACATCTGTTGTTTTTTAAAGTACATTTTTTCTTCCTTCGAGGCAAAAATCTCCATATAATATACCAAAATTACCTTACCATGGTAGGTCCTTAGTCATTTAACCATTCCAGATACATTTTCAATACAGCAGCTTTTGTATTTCTCCTACAGCACAGGGCTCATATACTCAGCACTGTATTCATAATGTACCCGCCATGCTTATTGTTTGTTACACTGGCTGGTGTTGGAATTACAGGCTTATCTTATCTCCCGCTTTGATTTAACAGACTTTGATTTAACGGATTTTGGGCTGCTTATTATGAGAGAGTCACTATGCTTAAAGCCTGTGGAGGCTGCAAAGACGAAAAGTCACTCTTAGAGCTGTATTTTTAGAAAAGGAACTAAAAATCTAGAATGGAGATAAGACAAATAAATAATAACACCATGTTGAATTTAAAGTCTGTAATAGGCATCCACAATGAAACAGACCACTCTCAGCTACAGAGCTGACCTACAAATCAAAATTTTTATAGCAATTAATCTCTGGAATTAACGGTTTTGTATGACACGTGCGCGCGCACGTGTGTGTGTGTGTGTGTGTGTGTGTGTGTGAAGTCTTTTGTAAGGAGTATGTGAGAAATACTTCAGCGGGTGAAGTCAGTTTGAAGAATGGAAAATTGACAGGTGATGAAGGGCCACAAGCACAAAAACCACCAAGTGTATCACACACCAGGAAGAGCTCTGCTTGGCTACTGCCCAGAATGTAAGACAGAGAAGGTGAGGTTGGTGACGGACTGTCAGAGTGAGGCCCGCCACAGTGTTGTACACATGTAATCCCAGCTACCCAGATGGCTGAGGCAGGAGGTCACCTTGAGGCTAAGAGTTCAAGACCAGCCTGAACAGAATAGCAAGACCCCATGTCAAAAAATAAAAAAACAAAAACTAAAATCTTTCTAAAAAGTGATACTGGGTTGGGGATTTAGTGCAAGTGGTAGAGTGCTTGCTTGCCTCTAGCAAGCGCAAGGCCCTGCGTTCAATCCCTGGCACCCCCCAAAAAACGAAGTAAAAATAAAAAGCGGTACGATATGTTCATTGTATAACTGGAACAGAGTAAAAACCATAAAGCAAACAAAAGTTATCACCATGAAGTTCATCGCTCATTTAAAAAAAAGCCCACTGCTGATGTTCTGGCCCATTTCTTCTCCATCTTTTCCCTTTGAGCAGGACTGAGCTGTCCTCGGAGCTTCAGGAAGGCTGGTCCCGAGCCGTCTTGGGACCCAGCACACGCTCTGGGAACAGAAGTGACCAGGTGAGGCTTCTCCACACACACCCAGCACCTGTCCCGCATCTGGCCCGTCTCGCAGAGCCACGACGGGCCTGTGGGGCAGGCGCAACCCGAGCAGAAGCCGGCGGCTGATGCCCTGGCGGAGCGCTCTCCCTGTCAGCACAAGGGGAGGATGGCGGCCAAGGAGCGTGTCCCGGGAAGGGAGCCTGTTTCATGGGACAGGAGAGGGCCTTCCTGGAGACCGTCCTCACCATGATTCCCAGAAGGGACAGTCCTAAAATAGGCGATGACTACATCTTGAATGTGATTACTACATTACAATTAAACAGCTCACAGGGTGACAGCTACTGCCTATTAGTCAGAAGCCATGTTGACTGAGATCACAGCCCGGAGGAGCAGGAGTGGGGACCTGTGTCATGGGCCTGAGAGGCCGCATCTGCCAAGTTCTCACGGCACCCGGTCTCGCCCGGCTCCGAGACAATAGGACTCTGTCAAGGAGCAGAGACCGAAAACTGGGAGGACATCTGCATGCCTCTCCTACCCATGAGGTGTTTATTATTTTTCTTCCAAACAGGCTGAGTTCAATGTTTTATTTCCTCCTCCTTCTTTCCTTTGCTAATTTTAACTCTATTCCAAATTAATATTTTTCAAGAGATAACTTAATTCCCAGCCCCTCCTACCCGTTTATGACTTAGAAATGAAAGTAAGCACAAAACATCTTGTGATGGCCTCAAAATAGAAAGCAAGTTTAAAGTTTTATTTTTCTGTCCCAAAGCTGCCAAAGCACTGGCGTGTTTTAACTTCTGCTCTACACACTGTTTCCCCCTTCCTCCCTCCCACCCAGCTATATTTAGTAAAGCCCAAAGAAAAGGAATACATGCAAAGCAAATTTAAATATAGTTTCTTTGAATCAGAAAGGCCCGGAGCTAGTCTATATGGTTAGACGTGAAGAAAGCAGAGCTCACACAGATGTTGGAGTGCCAGCTCCCAGCTCACCTGTTTCAGCAAGCAGCAGGTGGACCGAGGAAGGCAAACAGAGACTACCCTCCCTCCTCGCTCCCACTGCCCCTTTCGCCACCACGCCCCATCTCCGCTCTCTATTGCTAGGTGCTGCTGTAACCACAGCACACTCTGCTCAGCACCTAGAAGGAAAAGAGAAAAACTGAGCACATCTACATAAAAGCAAGGGAGCAGAGCGAAGGATCAGAGGACCAGGAATCCCGAGCCACGCTTCCGCGGAAGGACACCACCACTGCTGCCTCACACCACACACTCTCGCGTCTGCAGACTGACGGTAAATTCATCTCAGGCTTTTGTCAACTGAAGGAAACTCTATGGGATGTGAGGACAAGGAATGCTATAGCTCTCATTTTCTAATAGGGATGATGAGATTATAATGGCAAAAGTTCTCCGGGAGAAAAGGCGTTGCCTATAAAAACCGTAAATTTAAATACAGACCACTGCAAAAGAGAGATGGGCTGGGCTAGGTATCAAGAGACTTCAGCTTTCCCTGTAGAGGTATCTGACTGGCCCATCCCTTTCCCAAAACCAAGGCAAAGATGACAACGGGGAAAACAGGTGGAATCCCAAGAAGCTAATCACTGGGTAGCAAACCCATCCTTCAGGGTACTCCCACACAAATGGAGTCCGCGACGCCACACATGACCACTAAGTAAATCTGATTCGACTAGCAAAGAGGAAACTAATACTAAGCACAATCCAAACAGCAATAAAGATCATACACTCTCTACTTAGACAATCATCAGGTAAAGCCCCAAATAGATTAGGGTAAAACAACTCTCTATTTTAAAATATTTTAAGTATATCAGTGTAGAACATGGATGAGCCAACTATGACTGATAGACCAGATCTACCCAGTCGCCTGTTTTTGTATGGCCCAGAAGTTAAGAGTGTTTTTCACTTTTTAAAATACCTGAAAGAAGCTGTATATGGTGGCACACACCTTTAATCCCAGCACTTGGGAGGCTGAGGCAGAAGGATCACCAGCCTGGGCTACATAGTGAGTTCGAAGCCAGTCTAAACTACAGAGCAAGATCCTATCTCTAGATAGATAGACAGATGAAAGAAATAAAAAAAAAAAAAACAATATTTCATGACATGAAAAGTGTATAAAATTCAGTGTTCGTAAAGTTTTACTGGAAAACAGTCCCGCTCATTCATTTACAGATTACCTATGATTGCTTTTGTAGGTTAAGTAGGTATGGCCTACAAAGACAAACACATTTACTATCTGGCCCTTTGCAGAAAAAGTTTGTCAACCCCTCATCTAGAGACAAACCTAGGGTGGGGGAAAAATCTTTTACTTATTTAATACTTTATGGTTTTTCCAGATATTTATAGCTATTACTTTTACCTTTATTCCAAGACTGTGAGTTAGATCACAGGGAATTATTGATTATATCCTCTTTAGAGAGGAGGACACAGGAGTTTGAAAATGGATTTGCCCAAGGTTCTGTCACTGCCAAGTGGTAGGGCCAGAGCTATACCCCAGTTTTCTGACCTATATCTTAAGGCATTCACATTACACAACGCTGTTTTCTTGAATGTCTGCCAACTGTGGCTGCCCAAAGTCATTTAAAGATTCTCTCCATATTTGATAGCTCACTGTAGTGTAAAATCCATCCTTCCTAAAATAGGATTGAAAACAAACTCCCAGCCCCACTTCCTCTACAGTAGAAGAGACACACGATTGTGGACTGAGTCAGTTCCCATGTTGGCAGAGGCAGTTCTGAAAGAAGCTTCTAGATGATACAGAAGTAGCAACCCCCTTGGCAGATAAGTTCTATGGCATTCCTAGAAATTCTACCTATTATGTAGGCTGAGGGGTCTACTTCCTCAGCCTACATAATAATTCTGTGATCAATCTATGGTACACACCTCTATGTATTATTTTCTGTTTAATCTTGCCACAGTGAGTTCCATTCTCCACAACTAAGATCATAGACTACACAACTCAGGTTCAGAAGAAATCCTTCTAATTCCAGAGCATTTCCTAAATATTTGTAGAACACATTCCCACCACTGGGATGATCATTTCCTAAAACACAATCCTACTTTCATTAGATATTACCAGATGTTACTATTGAAAAAGGATTCTGTAATTAAGCAAATAAAATAGGATACACAAAATTAAACAGATTACTGCAAGACTTCTCAGAGCCTTACAAGGCACATGTTTCATCAATTTCAAAAAGGGACAACTATGCAACATTTGAAAAATGTATCTGACCACTAAACCATTTTTTTTTTTTTTTGGTGCCGGGGATCGAACCCAGGGCCTTGTGCTTGTGAGGCAAGCAGTCTAACCACTGAGCTAAATCCCCAGCCCTGAACCATTTCTTACTATACCTCACCAGGAGACTAATACATTTTGAAAAATATTGATCAATACTTCCTATACTTAGAAAAATATTTGTAATCATAAAATATTTTTAAAATATTTTATGAGGAATACAATCCTGGAATATGTTAGGGTGAAAAAAATATGCTCATACACAGCTGGTGGGTATATATTAGTACAATCTTTTGGAGAAGTAATCTGGCAATAATTAATAAGTCCCTTAATATTTGTACTCTTTGACCCAGGAATTCCATTTCTTGGAATTTGTTCTCAAAAACACACCTAAAATGTGGACAACATTAGATTCTGGTCTCCTTATTTACACCTTTGTGATTGTGTGTAAAAGAAAAATGTGTTCTTGGTAGAGAAAAACACAAAAGGGAGCTACTTTATCTCTCCACCCAGGTGATTGAAAAAGAACTTCCTTATGACTGGGTGCAAAGCAACAAAGAGGCTTCTGTACTCTCAGTGGGGCCTGAGAGTATACAAACATTTTAGATCTTCGCCTTCTACAGAAAAAGGCAGAAGTTGAAAACTTTCTCAAAAACATACTGAGAGAGGAAGCAGTGAGAAAATGTCTAGATGACATAAATACACAGCGACAGTCTTCGTGGTGCCCAGCTCCCCTGACGGCTCTGGCAAGCCACACACCTTTGTGACAGCTTTATCCCGGCACTCAGA
The DNA here is from genome assembly GCA_004026905.1 of Hystrix cristata. Lineage (NCBI taxonomy): Eukaryota > Metazoa > Chordata > Mammalia > Rodentia > Hystricidae > Hystrix > Hystrix cristata. The sequence goes on along the minus strand of PVJO010005438.1, from coordinate 66,700 downwards.
CTAACTTGGCAGAGAACAAGGTAATGATGACAAGGAGCTGATGTTAAAACTTTATTTTTAAAAGAATTTAAATATTTTAAAGTGCTCGATTAATAGTACTTAAATGTATTTTGAGCATGTGTGTATATTTAACACATATAAAGAAATAAGAGAAATTTTTAATATGAGTCTGGCAGTCTGAGAGAAGGAAGCTTCAGATCCAGCAATGTGAGTTCAGATCATGTGACTAAGGCAGTGCTGCCCCCTAGTGGTGAAATACCACACTTTCACTTTGAAGCTTTAGGCAGCTCAAAAACAACTTTAAAAGGCTGAATTCACAAGAAAGTTATGAAAAGGCAGTGAACATTTCTAAAACCTGTAGCTCTTAAACAGTGAAGGCCAAATTACCAAATAAGGGTACTCAGTCTAAAGACTATTCATTGATTTGCTCTCAAGTCCATCTTACCGCTAGACATGATCTCATGATCTCAAAAGATACAAGAAATAATTTCTTTTCCAATTGCAACAATCACATGAGGCCTATGTCTCTGTTGTGCTTACTGCCTGCTAAAGCAGTAAACTAAGACAAAACGAACTATCCTTTCATATGCTACCTCTAACCAAGTGCCAACTGCCTACAGTGGCAGCCTCGTGAACAAGAGACCCACACAACCATGTGCGGGTCAGGTACCTCTCGAAAGTAATGACCCGCTTAGGCTCATTCACCAATAATCCCTATCAGAAAATAAAGCCTAAATCCTTGCTCTACTGAAGTACACTGCAGAGTGAGGATCTGTGGGTCAAGTAGGACGACCTAATCCCAGGGGCAAGATCTACTGAGTTACAGGGAACTCTGGTTCTCAGGGAAAATAGGATGTGCGAGAAGAGGCAAAACCAGACAGCAGAGACCCATTCACGCTGGTGGCAGGAACAGCAGTGAGTTAAACATGCCAAGTGCTTCATTCATGGCAAAGTATTCTCAAAACATCCCATTTGCATCTTGAGTTATAACCCACAGGTCTTTATCCCACAATTAAGAAGTTAAATGACTTGCTTGTGTAACCTGGTAAATTAGCAACACACTTGTAGCAGACTCAAGACTCACCATCAGGTCTACTGCTCTCTCAGGGCACCTGGGAGGCCCATGAGGGAGGCGGCTTAACAGCCAGCCAGCAATCTGGAAGTTAGGAGGGAAGGAGCCCCACAGGCACTCACTGCCCAGGAGAGAAACTGTGGAAAGGTTGGTTCTTTTGGGGTTTTTTTTGTACTGGGGATTGAACTCAGGGCCTTGCACTTGCTAGGCAAGCACTCTAACCACTGAGCTAAATCCTCAGCCCTGTGGAAAGGTTTCTAAAGCTAGAGGGACAGCCACAGAACTCGAAGCAAAGAAGCCTGAAACCATTTAAAATGGGAACAAATGGGCCCACAGAACTTCAAGGTAAGCACTGTATTACAATTAAAATGTGTTCACTACACTGTGTGTAAGAAGCAGGAAATCAAGAAATCCATTTTAGGACTACAATCCAAAACTGCTGAAACATTTCTGATTAAGGAAGTAAATTCCCACTTTCCAAAAATCTTCAGGATAAACAAGTTCTGGCATAAGTCCCCGCTCAATAATTTTAGTCAATCAGTTCATCTCTTTTTCTTCCTCCTCTGTTTTCATTTCCACCTCTCTTTACTCAATTCGAATATGTGGAATTGTACTCTAAATTAGTCTTTTTTTAAGATAGTGCATTTCAAATCCGATGAGCCTATCTGCGATGCAAAACTTACTCTAGGTGATGGAAGAAAGGATGGCACTGGGAAGGTACAGGGTCCATGGTGAACATGGGTTTTCATGATTGCAGCCTGCGATGCCTCTGGAGGCCTGCTGACACCCTGGAACCCCGATGCTGTGACCATCTCTGATGAGTCCAGAGTAGAGCTGAATCCCAAACACAGCCACCCACAAACTTCCCCACAGCAACTCCTTTCCCTAAGTTTGCTTGATTTTTATTTCTATTGCTTGGAACCAAGAGCCTCTAAATAATATGTATTTATTTTCTTTCCTGCTTCTCCACAATAAATTGTTTCTTCTACAGGGGCAAAGGGTTTTGCTTTTTTTTAATCTGTTTTGTTCATTGTTCTAGGCCAAGTGACTAGAACAATGTCTGGCCCACAATAGATACTCCAAGCACTTGCTGAAAAAACGAATATTGTGAGCCCTTCTTACGGTTTTCCCCCCAGCAAGTTTTATTCAGTGTACACGTCCTATTTGAAGAGAAGGCTTAGCCCTGCAGAGAGTCTTTACCAACCTTCCACCTAGTATCTCAAAGATTTTCAAAGTCACCCTTTCCCAAGTATCCTTTCCTCATCCTCCTGTATCTGATTCTCATCTCTCCCTCTTTACACATTAGCACCTTTATACTAATCTGCAGTAGACAGTGTACTGCATTATCATTTTAAGGGGAAGATTCCTACATCCCCCTTTCTTCCCTTCTCTTTTATGCTCGCAGATGTCTGCTCTCAATAAAATCACAGGCTGGGCCATCTCTGGAATGGGCAGGAAACTTCATTCCTGCTTCACCAGCTCCAGGATGTAAGTGCTGCCCACGAGGGCAGACAGACTCACACTGGGGAGGTCAGAACGTTCCATTATGGTACCAAGCAGGTTCCCGAGGAGCAGCAAAGCATGCACTGCTACCCAGGAGACCGAACACCAGAAATGCCCCTCCAGATCCTTTCACCAAGGACCAGGGACAGACACCAACTGCAGCTGGCCACATCTCCAGACCTCCTAGACACTTTCCTAGCACCAACAGCCAAGCCACTTACCCTCTGTGTTGATTACTAAAATAAACGCTTCCCCTTTCGCTCTATTGCTAAGGGGGAATAATCACTGTTACAATACCATCACTACAGAACTTGAGCTTTTGGCTAAAAGGATCAATGTATTGGACTTTGAAGTAACTTACAAGGCAGAAATGCTAAATATAAATTGTTCCTAGATAAAGTTCAATTTCAGATTATACGTTCAGGTAGAGACATACATGAGTAGATAATTTTTAAAGAAGTAGAAAGTTTCCCCAAATATATGATTTAAAAATTCATTGTTTATGTTCAAAATCTCCATTTAAAACAAAGCACAACAGAACAGACCTGAGGGAAGTTTAAAGTTCCCCACATTAAGAGATCTAGGAGATCTAGGGGGCTTGTCTATAAGTCTGAAAGAAGCACAGTCACAAACAGGTAAATGAGTAACGGGCTTCACCCGCACAGTTTCTTACAACTTATTTCAGCTCATCTTCTCAAGCCACCTTCTTTTTGTTGTTGAAATGTCTCCGTGCACCTTCACGGGCTTAAATGCTTACTATTTTTCTTCATACTGTGGCCGCTCATTAGTACTTGCAGGCTAAGTACTCTAAAAACAAGTGCTCTGAAAAGCCCTTGTGCTGTACTTTTAACGTGTTGAGCACGCTCATGCCAGCGATCAGACAAAGGCAAATACTCTCAGCTCTATTCACAGAGAATTCTCCTCCCCACACTATGCTGCCTGCTCCTCTCCAGCTGTCCTTAACACAGTGCGGAACACAACGTTCAGGGGCCAGGGTCCAGCATGTGTGCCATCCAAAGACAAACTGTGGCATCATCCCTATTCCAGGTCACACAATGAGAAGCACGTGGAGGGTCCGAGGCAGAAGGATGGGAAGCAGGAGATCTAATAAAGGGCTTCCATGATTTTGAGGACATTCACCAGGCATCACATGTCCTCTTGTTTCCTCCACTAGTGTAAAATCACAAAGAAAGTTAATCAACTTTAAGAAATACCTATGCCTTCCCACAGACAAACAAGTAAGTCTCAAACACAGGATATGTGATGCTTAAGGGGGAGCCGGTTTCAAATCTTAGCTCCACCATCTATCACCTAGCCAAGTTACTCCAGATCGGTGCCTCAGTTTTTCCTTTTGTACAATAAGGAAAGAGTAACAAGACTGACCTCAAAGGACTGTACAGAAGCTACCTGACAAACATGTACAACATTTACAACAGGAAGAAAGAGCTCAATAATGATGGTAGTAACAGAAACTGATGTGGTTATTGTGCTACTGTTGTTCTCCCCAAAGGAGTTCTAAGAATCATGGTACCTTCATTCAGTGAACATTTTAACAAATACTTATAATGTCATGTACAGAGTTAAGCAATGGAGATGCAAACTCGAAGCTACACTCCAGGCCCTCCAAACAGCATCTAGCGGGGGAGGCCATCTTTTAAACAGTGTATCACAAAGTACAAGAGCTACAGCGGACAAGTGTAGAATCTAGACAGGCCTAGAAAGGTCCAAAGAAGGAGAATGAGCCAAAGATAGTCTGGAGTGTACCAAAAGAAGAGGAAGGGAAAGATCACTCTGGGCAAGGATGAGACACGGCCAAACACAAGACTGATAAGCAGTTAGCAAAGGCAAATGTACAAAAGGTCTAAGTAATTTGAACATTAGCTTGAAGATAAATGGAGATCAACATTAGGTAAAACGATGGGCTGGGAGGGGAAACAGGAGGGGAAGGAGACTAACTAGAGATAACTACAATAATAAAAGCCCCCAATCAGCCTTTCAGAAAGAATAGAGTAGCGAGAACACCCTCCCCAAAATAGTTATGATTTCAAGTAATGGACCTTATTATTGATTAAATGGGAAGAGTTACAAAATGGAAAAAGCAAATGAGCACTGAGTGGAGGTTACCGACTGGAGCAATGAGGTCGATGGTGGTGCAACTGGGGTCCAGGTAGAGGAAATTTTGAGGACAGAGTGCTGAGCTTAGTCCTGAACGTGCTGAGCTGAGACACCTGGGGGACATTCAGCCAAAGCTATCCAGCAAAAGAGAAGCCAGAGACGCGCCCTGCGTGCGCCCTGCGTCTGTGAATCCGGGGTGAGGCTGGAGACAGAGACGTCCCTGCTCAAGCCAGAGGGGGCGATGCAGAAGCTCGAGGCAGCCAAGATGGAGAGTGGGAGAGGGGAGGAAGCACACGCCATGGCCACCAGCATTTCTCAGAACTATGACACTATTTTCATCCTCGTCAGTCTCGTCAACAATTTTCTCAAACATTCCAACATTCTTTATTTATATACCATCTGTTTCACAAATATTTAAGGCAGCTTATGGTAAAATATACAACAAAACAGTGAGATAAAAATGAATAAATCTGAGCAAGAATGTATGCAATTAGATTAGGAAATCAGTAGCAAGCGAAAGGGGAAAGAGAGCAGGATCCTAATCATACAGGTCCAAGAGGACAAAGAGTCACTGCAGAAGAGATTCATTTGGTTCTGAACTTCCTAGTGGCCAAGGTACAGAGAGCTAGTTACTCCCTTAAGAAGCTACACTCTTCCTCGGGTTTAACCGATTTGCCCAATACCACCCAATTAAAAGGTAAATGGCTCCTTCCATTCTACCAAGCCAAGAAACATGCAAACAGTCTACAGCACGCCTGCCGCAGCCAGCTGTATGTTATCACTGAAAGCTCCAAAAGGTTTGCCATCGCTGGTCTACAGTTAGTTAGATTCCTATAAAAGGATGGAATGGTAGAACGGGAACTAGGCTAGGAATTTGAACAGCTGGTTCCAGGACGAGCTCTTCTACTAACCATGAACCTAAAGCAGATCACTTAAATTTTTATGCCTTGTTGTTCAACCAGAAAACAAGTGCTTAAAATGAGCCAGGGTCAATAACGTTGACAGACATTGCTACTTAACTATAGAGCTGCTGAAAAGACATCAGAATCCTGCTCAAGAGTGTTCTAGGTGATCACCAATCAATCAGCCTGGACATTCTGGCCCTAGGGGTTCTCTAAAGTGCTTCCAAGATTAACACACCACCATGGCGTAATCACACTTCATGAACGAGAACAGCTAAAGAGGACCTGGCTGCTACTGCTGAGGTAGGCAGGTACGGTATTGTACAAAGTTCTTTTTGATGGTTGTTTTAAATACTTTTGATAGGATAAAATTCACACGAGTCAAATATACTACTGACTAAAGTAAAACATTTTCAAATCATCTACTAGATGAAATCTTGGAAAGGCACAGCAGCACGGACCAAGCTGAAAATCTAGGAAAAGCAAACTTCAAATTTTTTTTTCAAATATGTACTGTGAGCTTTTCCATAAATGCACCACACAAAAGCAGATGTGTGGAGTATTTCCCTTTCGAATGCTCCCTACTCATTGAGTAGCTGTCTTTCACCACTTTTAAATAAATTGTCTTCTAAAAAAAAAAGCAGATGTATGTAACAAACCTACATGTACAACCACAAACATCTGCCATACATGTTTGCAGCATCTAACTTTAAAGGTCAAGTATTACAGGGCTACAGTTCAAATACTTTTGTCAAAATATAGCTTCCTAGAACTATAAAAACAGTCACTTCCAGGTAATATCCAGAAACAAGCTACAGTTAAGATCTATCTGTTCTCTAGATTCTTTTACTCAAAGTGTGGGCCCTACTGAACAACACCAGTATCCCCTGAGCATTCCAGAAATACAGAGTTTCAAGTCTACTCTGGAATACTTTGTCCTCTGCAAAGATCCCAACTATATGACACAGAAAAACTGGACAAGAAACTGAAGTGTGAAAAAGAGTAGCCATTTTACTTGGGAAAGCAATTTTCCATTAACCAGTATAACTGATGACCTAGCAGTTCTACTTCTTAAATAGTACCTACCCCAAAGAAAACTTGTATCTGTTTAAATAATAGCATATTACAAAGATATTTATTGCACATTGTTTGCAATTGGAAACGACTGAGCTGTCCATCAGTAGGTGACTGGGGAAACACACCAATACAGAGCAGCTGTGAGAGATTAAAATAAATGAGCCAGATGATTAGTGTTCTCCTAGATGTGATGTGTACTGAAAAAAGCAAGTTGCAATGTTTCACTTAATATGACTATTTGTTTAAAATGAAATTTAAAAACCCACAAATGCTTCACCATGTAGTCTCTCTGGATCAATACATGCATGTATAAAGGGAGAGAAAAGGTCTGGAAGGACAGATTAACAGGGATCAATTAAAGAAGGGACTAAGTAGACCAGGATGAAAGATAGAAAGATTATGTTTTATCTATTTGCTTACTTACTGAAATGGGAATGTATCATGTATCACTTGTGGGACAAATATTTTTAGGTAGTGATACAGTTTTATATCCCAAATATATTTACGTAGAGAAAATATGGTCAAGGTAAGGCTGAAAAAAAAAAAAAGCTGCAGAAGATGAACAGACCTTTCTTTGGTAAACTGTAGGTATATGGAAATTAGGAGTATTAGGGTGGATCTCTGATGATGAACCATTTCTTCTTATAGTTTTCTTCAAAATATGCATCCAGTGGTAATGGGCGTATTTTGTACTATTTTAAAATGTCTTTAAAAGTAGTATGTTGGGGCTGGGGATTTAGCTCAGTGGTTAGAGTGCTTGCCTAGAAAGCACAAGACCCTGAGTTTGATCCTTGGCACCAAAATAAACAAATAAATAAATAAATAAATAAGGGGTATGTTGCTGGGCACAGTGGCACATGCCTGCAATCCCAGCACCCTGTGAAGATAAGGCAGGAAGATCATGTATTCAAGCCAAGCCTGGGCAACGTAACAACTTAGCAAGACCCTATCTCAAAAATAAAAAATTTTAAAAGGGTTGGAGCTGTAACTCAGTGCAAAGGACCTGAGTTCGATCTCAAGTATCACAAAGACAAAAAAGACACCTTCCCCCAACGAAGTGGGAAGTTCATTTTTCTTTATATATGTGTATTCCTTCTATTTGTGAATTAGCTACTTGAAAACAAAAATATGCCATCTGTGTTTCTGTGGCTGCATATTCTCACTTCCTAACTTAACAGATAACGATGCACAATAGCTAAATAAATCATCACACTATGTATAATGGTTCAGCAAAATCCCTAAGAAGTAGACAGAGCATGTGTTGTCCCTATTTTATAGCTGAAGAAACCAGCTCAGAAAGGTGGGTGATATAATTAAGGACCATTTAGCTAAAGTGACAAAGCCACATCTTGTCATTCCAGACCTTCTGTCCTTCCAATTATACCGTATTTGGTATATTTAAACTTAATATTTACCCACGTTTAAAGGCAGTTTTTACATAGTTTCAGACTGGAAATTCTCCGGAAAAATATTTGGATTCAAATAATATGTACAGTTTGAGGATCTTTAATTATTTGTCTTTGAATAGCCCAAGAGATTGGCTGGAAAAAAAAAAAAAAAACTACCACCCTATCCTCAGCATGGAGTTTAAAAAAAGAAGAAATTCCCGCTATTCTGAGTTTTTATTTGTTTTGTCTATGTTGCCTAGGCTGGTCCTGAACTTGCTATGTACCCCAGGATGGCCTCCAATTCACAGCCATCCTGCCTCAGCCTCCCAAGTGTTGGGATTACAGGTATGTACCACTATGCCTGGCTTTGCGCTGACTCTTTACAACTTTATTATGGGAAAAAATTTAGCAAACACAGAAGAAAATAGATACCATGTACGCATTTCCCAGCTTTAGTAGTCATAGCCCAGTAGGAGAACACTAATGATGATATAATCGGTGTTGAGGAATTGGGAGAAAAGTGGAAATCTCACTGTCCAGCTGCACCAGTGAGCTGGAAAATTCTACTCCCAAAGGAGGGAGACACAACGTACCTGGAAGCTTTTCACATGAAACAGTCTCGATCTATCTCAATTTGTGACGTTAAATGTAGTTTTGCTTTTGGCTTTTTAAGTTTGAAGTTAGACACTAAGAGAGTACAATTCATGTCTTGAAAGAATTCTCTGCAGCACTGTGGCTACCAACACAGGTTGCCAATGTGCTCTGCTATTTACGACTGCAAGCTCCAAGTGGTGTGGGAGAAGCTCCTCAGTCGCCGGGAAAGCAAACTGTTCTACGCACCTCAGAGCTTTCCAAAAATTTTGTTTGTTTTAATATTGTTCCCAAAAGTGGGGTTGTAACTCGTATGTGTGTACATGTGCACAAGAGGATGTGCTTGCTTCTGAGAAATGTGCGAAATGAGGTCAGTGAGTTTGAAGCATTAAAGGCTCTTCAAGCAGGACTACATTTGTAGGATAAAGTCCTGGGAGTTTATAGTATGACTGAAAAGTAAACTAGCTACCTAATTCTTTCTTAGAATTGCAAAGGAATACATACATATATATGATTTAAAATACAGTACCAAGAATATCGCATTTCAAATGGAAGGCTTAGTCCCACAACCATTTAAAACATACGTACTGACTCTGATCTAACTAAATTTAAACCCTGGCTCAGTGAAGTAAGATAAGTTCTTCCTTCTTCTTCTGAGGAAACAGTGGAAGAGACTGTCCCTGTACTACTAAAAACACCCTTTGTGAGCCAGGAACTTAATGTGCCAGGAACTACTCAATGATGTAGACAACTGTCAGCACACGCGTGCGCGCGCGCGCGCACACACACACACACACACACACACACTCTCCTTGGATGAGAAAGCAAAGGGTTGCAGACACTTAAAACATGCTTAGAACCACACAGCTAATTTCCAGCACTGGTCTGTACGAGCACAATCTGTCCTTTTCTTCTGTCACTCTGACACCCAACCTGGCCTAAGACACCCCGTGTTCACATCAGAGGGTCCTGAAACAAATCTTTCTGACCATCTCTGCTTGGAATTAAACTTTTGATTGTGTCTTTCTCTAAAGTCTTAGGTTCAGAAAGTTCACATTCAGCCAGGCGTGTTGGCACACACCTGTAATCCCAGCACTTGGGACGCTGAGGCAGAAGGATCACCACAGTTCGAGGCCAGCCTGGGCTACATAGTGAGTTTTAAGGCCAGCCTGAACTACACAGTGAGACTGTGTCTCCAAAAAAAAAAAAAAAAAAAAAGTTATGGCACCACCCACTAATTTTAAGAAGCCTTGAAAAGTGGTTTCCACTCTACCATGACACTTACAAGGTGATCATCAAAAATCAGTCATTCCTACTAATTTTATTCCATCACCAGAAGCTCAGTAAACTAATGGGAACGACTACACTGGTCTTGTCAGAAAATAACTGCAAGACTGTGTCCACACCGTGACTAGAATACGCCAAGCCCAAGACTTGGGGCCAGGACCTTCCCAGAAGAGCCTCCAGGAAGGTGTACCAGGACCCCCAGTTAGGGGCTGGCAGGTGGAAGTCTCTTGCTTTCTAGCTTGGTCACGAAACAGCATCCACTTTAGATTTTTACCCAAAGTTTTCTAGAGGTTACTTAAAACCCTACTTTATGGAACACATATGAAGAAGTTACATAGGGAGGATTAACCACCTGTCAGCTGTAACCCCTGTGTTCTCGAATTACAGACTTGACTCAGTAAGTAGTTGTAATTAATTACATAATGTTTGCTTCCAGTTTAATTTCACGAAATGTCATGGTTAAACTAGGCCATTTATGAAGGTTTACGGGTAAAAGCACAGTAAGATGGAAAACATCATATATCTAATTCATATTTGAGATACATGAGACAAATGAACAGCAATAAAAGTAAATGTGGGGCCTGGAGATTTAGCTCAGTAGTTAGAGCGCTTGCCTTGCAAGCACAAGGCCCTGAGTTTGAGCCCCAGCAACAAAAAAAAGAAAAAAAGAGAGAAACGTGCTCTTCACGAACACAAGTTTCTGATGTTTGGATCCTTATCGAAAACAGATTCACATCTCTCCTCTGTGAAGGTCGTGCAGAGCCTGACTCTACCCAACCCCTCAGCAAGGAAAATGTGCTGGGCCTCTCTGGGGCTGGAGACTGCAGAAACTCTGGAAGTTCCAGGGCCACTGTGACCCCCAAGGTCAGCAAAGTGGTCCTCACCGCTCCAGGCAGGACCAAGGGTTCCCAGAGAGTCCATTCCACAGTGATCACAAACTCTGGGACACAGACCAGGGAGAAGCAAGGAGGGCGGTCACTATCACTCTAGCCACAGGCCCTGCTTCTGTGTTTGGTTCTGTCTTTATTACTTGGTGTGAAAGCATATCACCTCCACTTCTGAGCCCTGACTGGCCAAAGTGGCTGGCACCTACTTGTGCACAACCAACGGCTCAGCTCTGCTTCTCCACCAATGATGCAAGTCCGCCCAGGATTCAGAGTGGTATGCCAGGCATGATGGATGTAGTTCATTTCTGTGGAGTATCAATTCCGTGTAAAATATATTCGATGCTTTTATACTAAAGCAAAGACACACATGGTGGAGTGCATTGCTAGAAATATGTAAATATCAAAAATAAACACAATCTTTGTCAACTAAATATTTAAAAATAAAAACAAATTTTTTTTTTCTTTCTCCCCTAACTACTTTTTCTTTTGTCTTTCCCTAGCCCAAAGTCTGGGGATTGAATCCAGGGCCAAGATACAACTTTTGCATTCACAGAGATCACTTAGGTAGATACCTCTTCAACTCCCAGGGGTACCTTGCTCCAAAGAGAATCTGGATAGAAATATTTGATGAAAACTGGCATTCAGGGTCTCTTTGCAATACCCTCAGAGGTGTGGACAGAATGGATGACCCTCTTCCCAAACATGACCCCAGCTTCCAGCCCAGTGGGAGGCACGAATGCACAGCCCAGCTCTTCAGAGACACCCTCCCCAACAGCATCCCTCAGCCAACCCAGGGCTGGTACCACTACATCAGTGTCGGTCACGCTATGAAGACGGGCTCTGTGCGAAGAATGCTGTTGGAACAATCCTCTACTATTTATCTTCAGCCTACTACTTACCATCATCAAGCCTTGCAACAGTGGTCAAAAGACCATCTGCTTCTGGGGACCCAACTGACACAAGGTATCTGTATCTACAGGAATGGGTCCGTGAGTGAGAACAAGGTGGGGAAAGAAGAACTGCTAGTAAGAGTAACTCCAGGCACAACGGGCCCCGTAACAGAAGTGCTATCAGCACAGCTGGTCCCAGAAGCACATCCTCCGGCCCCCTCCTGTGCCCAGCACTATTGTACCAAGATGTAGAAGACACAGTTCTTCCCGTGAGGCAAGATCAGGGTGACCTAAGTTCCTGACATTTCAGCAGCCTGCTTTCAAAGTCTGTATATTGTAAATCAGACTTTATTTATTAGGTAAAATAATGATGTACCTGTATCTTCCATCCACTTTAGAACTGCCAAGGCTGTGAAGAGCTTACATGGAACTTGAGGATTTGAGATCTTTATGCCCCAGCATCTACATTCCCTTAATTGCATCAATAACAGACACACAAGTAAGAATAAACCCAGTCTAATAAGCAAGAAGCACCTGTCTATCAAAGAAACACACCATGTGACAAACTTCTAAAAGGACAGAGATTTGTAAGTTCCAGAAACTGAAGATATTCATGTTTAGCATGCATGAGGCTCTGGGTTTGATACCAAGCATGCCCCCTTCCCCAAACAACCCAGTGCTGTAGAATGTTCACTGTGGAAGTAATTTCTAGACTGAGTGGGGTCAGTGAATGAGACTAGAGGTTTCATTCACTCAACTATGAGGTAGCAAATCTGACAAACTGAAGAAATGTATATAAGGAGTAATCAAAAAATATGATGAATACTTAAATTTTTAAAAAATCTTGTTACAGTAAAAGACACATTGCCAAGAACAATGGGGTAAGAATGTTCAAAGCAAGCAGGAGTATTTTGAGGGGGATTAATGACAGTGTCTTTTACCTTAATAAACTTTTAACATTCATCGTATTTTTCTCACACCTTGTTAATCAAAGGTTTATGGCAATTACTGTTGAATTAAAACATTACTGTGTCCTCATCCACTGGATCTGGCACTATGCAACTTCTGGCTCTTCCCCAAAATCAAAATGACCATTAAAGGTAAACATTTTGAGTCAATTCAGTATATGGAGGCAGCCACAACAGCACAACTAAAGACCCTCACCAAACAGGGCTTCCAGAACTGCTTCAGAAAGTGACATGAATGATAGCATAAAGTAAGGGAGAGAATTTTAAGAGGGATTAATGCCAATGTGTCTTCTACTGTAAAATTTTTTTTAAAATGTAAACATTCACCATTATTTCTCATATCCCTGCTAGATGAGGGTATATTCAGAAGTTAATAAGCCACAGGTCTTGCCTTCTGGAATTCAGACCTGGGCAGTGTTTCTCATATTATTTTTCATTATCAATCCCCTAATGAACCTAATTAGATGTATTCTCCAGATTGCACTCCCCAAGAAATTTTAATATCAGTGATATATCTCTTTATACACAGTAGCCCTTTGGAAAGCTACAAATATTACAATATCTAAGATTTCATTCCCTCAAGAACCAATTTTTACCACCTTTGAGACAACATGACCCAAAATGAGAAATCGTAGCCTAGGAAGGATGTTCATATAACCCTCTCAAGACATGTGGAAGAAGATACAAACACACATACGTATGTGTTTGTGTGTGTGTATAGCTGTATAGATATAGATATCTCTGTCTATTCAAAAGGACAAGACAGCTGTAAAGGACCAGATAATAAGTATCGTAAGTTTTGTGGATTATGTACTGCCTCTAAGGTGGCACTTTCTTCTCCTTTCTTTGTGTTTTTCTCATTCACACACACACACACACACACACACACGCACACATGTGTATTACTAGTGACTAAAACCAGTGTCTTTGCACTACTCCTATCCCCAGTCCTTGTTTTTTCTTTTCTTTTAAAACGGTCTAAATTGCTAAATTGCCCATGCTGGGCTCAAACTTCCAATCCTTCTGCCTCAGCCTTCCAGTATGCTTGGATTACAGGCCTGTGCCACCACACTTGGCACAAATACATTTACTAATCATCTCTTTTGCCTCTTAAACAATTACGTAAAGATAAATATTTATAATCAGAGCTTCAGAACACATAGCAAAGAAACTAGTTAACCTGTTGAGATTTTAAATAATCATAAACTCCACGAAGGCAAGGCCCTTCCTTATCTCTCTCATCCCAGTGTCCTCCGTGCCTGGACAGAACCCAGTACTTACAAAGGAAAACAAAAACAAAAACTCTCCCTCTTTTATCTCTGGGTTCTTAGTCCTTAGTGTTTGGAAGATCTCCTAATATATCTAAAATAATGTATCTGAAACTACAGAAAGCAGATGGATTCTGAGCTCCCTTTCACCTGTGAAGTCTTATGTTTCTACACCTCAGTATGCTTGTTCCAGTGATAGTCAATCGACTATGACTTCCGAGAGCCCACTACAACACATGGCGCAAATCTGTGTTTCTACCGAAATACAGTAAAACAGAAAAGAAACCTAAAGTCTGGTTGAGAATAGAGTCCATAAACTGACAAAATTAACATCAACAAAAGACTTTAAAAGGATTTTCAATATACTGGGGAGAACAATCTCAATGAGTTGTCTGACTTGGGTCCCACTTGGGCTAAAAATACAGAAAAAATAAGCCACATGGACCCGCCTAAACAATTCCCACAGGGCAATGTCAGTTTGCCCTTGCTGGCAGGTGACACAGCCGAACCCATCACGGAGCTCAGCACTGAAGCTGTATCAACTGCCACAGGCACATGACCTCAGCCACACCAATTAGAATTCTTCCCTGGGACATTTCAAAATTTAACTGGGAGAAAGAATCTTGTTTTCTCTCGAATCATAGCTGTAAAAATGCCTACAGATCAGCAGTGACTTTGGTCATGTTGTTTTCCAGTCGAGGGAACCTATCTGCACTAAGAAAAAAGTGAAGCCAACACTGATACAGACAAAAAGTGGAGAGGAAGAGGGAGGGCAGACTTACAATGGTATTTCGAGGCCTAGCTCTGAATGTCCTTAAAACCCACTTTACTCCAATTCGTTCTGTAGATTGGTTAAGCAAGCAAAATGATTCTCTTTTGCTTAAACTAGACTATGCAAGTTTCAGTCACTGGCAACTAGGAATCTTGATACATGGGCTGAGGAAGATGTCTGACCTGGAAGGATAAAGTGCGTCATCCTGGAGAAAGTAGGCCAAAGGTAACTGGCTCCTGGCCCTTCCTCTCCTCCAGTTTTCATCTGAGGAAATTAGGTTAAACCTCTTTGCTAGCAGGTGTGTTTGAATCTCTTAAACAGGCAGACCTGACATAACGTATTGTTTGATCACTTTTGTTTTTACGCTGGAGTAAGTCCCCCAAAGTTCCCACATAAAATAATTTTTATCCTGAAAGCACCTTTACATTTTATAGAGCAACCATACTCAGGAATAAGTGTGAAGCAACCTGGGCTTTGGGTTATACATAACAAAGAGTTTTGAGAGACGTGTTAAGGATATAACCTCTTCAACTAGCCCATAGAAATTACACTAATCTATGGAAAAAAGTCTTGTAATGCAAAAAAAGTATCAAAAAATTCACTTCCTCTTAACCCCAGCTACCGGCCAATCATTCTTTATCTTGCTGATTTCGTATTATTATTTTCTTACCTTCCCTTACAATTTTGGTTGTTTTCTTATGAAAGTAAATGAAGCTATTCATGTTAAATCTGCTCAATTCTACAGAAGCTAGGAATAGAAGAAACAGCATGAAACTAAATTAGTCACCAGCCACAAAGAAGCCTCATGTTTGCCTTAATAGAAAACTCAGAAAATTAATAATTAAGTAGAAGACTATCTGAAAATGGTTACTTAAAGAAACTCAGGTTATTATGTTAAGACTTTATTTGAAAAGAAAGGAAATAAGAATTACTCTCTAATCAGACTATGTAACAATGAACTGCCCACATCATACTTTTCTTTAGTTTATTGTTAAAGAAAATTTTGAGTAATTCTAAAAGTCACTATTTCATCACTGATATTTATTTATTTTCCCCATCACTGATATTTAAAAAAAATTTTTTTTCAAGCTGGGAATGTAGCTCAGTAGTACAATGCTTGCCTAACACATACAAGCCTCTAGCATCAATCCCAAGCACCACACAAATATTTTGCCATCAGGAACATAAACTAGAGGACTTCTGGGAAGACTACAGAGCAGTAAGCAGCAACAAATCAACCTCTACAAGATTTGGAATCTAGATACTGGAAAATAACAAATTGGGAAAGAAAATATGGAGGGAAGTAGATCCCATGACCCAGGAAGAATCTGAAGGGAAAACCGGACCCACAGAGAAAGCAAAGAGATAGACCTCAAAGAACAAAAAGGGGCAACCTGCACTTTCTCCCCAGCTCCTGGCATGAGAAGATCAAATCTACAAAGAAGAGTAAAAGCAGTGACTCCAGAGACCTCCAGGGAGAAACACACCAGTGGAACAGAACACAAGATGCTATGCACTACAACAGCCGATGAATGACTCCAACTCAAGTGACTTCTGTGTCTTCTGGAAACAGGGCTTGGTTGGACACCATTTTAGAGATAAGGCAAATGAACTCGAGACGCAGAGCAGTTGTGTGGGTTGGCTTCATCTCAGGGCTCCCAGTGTTAAAAACCCACAGTGACTGGGTAAGGAACAAGCATGGGAGACATCCAGGGTCAGGGAGCTGTGGTCAGGCCAGCAAGAGACACCCAGAGTCTTATAAGCTAAATGACAGACCCCACCCCCATGACCAGAGGCCAGGATCTTCCTGAACCTCTGTAGATTTGAAAGTACCAAAACCAGAACCCACCCTAACCCTACCGTAGGCTTGCTGGGATTATCCAGCACAGATCTGGGCTCTGACTGCCTCCTTTGCCTACCAGTGAGAGCAGGATCACATCCTGAATTGGACATCAGAAAACTGTAGACCCCAGAAGATAACCACATGCTTGAAATCAGAGAAATTTCTTTTTTTCTTCACTTTTGGGTTTTTTGGTTTTGTTTTTTCCATGCGTGTAAACACTGTTTTTAGTTTTCTGGGTTTGTTTTGTTTTGCTCTTGTTTTTGTTTTTTCCTTCTTTCTTTACCTCCTGTCTTCTTCACCAGTTTCCTGAGGCTTGGGTAATCTTCCTTTCTCCTTTGACTATGCTTCTAATCTCTTCATCTTCTTTTATTTCTCTACTTTTCCCTCTTATCCCTTTTAAATTTTCTCTGCTTAGGATAAAATCACTCCACTGAGTGAGTATTTACTGTATATAATTGTCTGATTTGTCTTAGATTTTGTTATATATAAATTCTGCACTTGTGGTTAAAGGCTACAAATCCATAGTTATCACGGTTTGTCATTTTCTAGTCTGTGCTTGATGCTACTGTTATTACTCACTGTACTACTTTAGCCAAGGTGGCATACTTGTTGTGATCGATTGATCTTCCTAGATTGTCTAAGGGTCATAAACAATACTCTAGTCCAGTAACAAACAACCAGATGCTAGGCCAAACAGGCAGCAACCTTTCTTCTCTAATAATTTAACAAGGCAGGATCCTAGGACAGACTCAAAAACCAAGAGCAAGCTACACTCAAAAGACATCTCTGAAAAGTAGTCATTTCCCAAAGAGGTATCAATACTAGTAATAAAGCTACCTACCGTAAGAAATTTACAAGCCTCAGTACAGAAAATAAATAAATGAACAAAAATAGAAAAGGAGAAAACATGGAAGCAAGATGCAACCCAGAACTCCCAACTCTCCCAAGGCAAATCAAGGGGGCTCAGATGTACAAGAAATCAAAACCCACCCAGCTGAATCTCATGAAATGGTAGCAGCAGAAGTGAGAAAACAGATAAATAAGTCTCTTGACAAAACAGAGAGAAAGAAATGATGACCATAATCAAAGAAATGGTAGAAGAGGAAGAAGAAGAAGAGCTTAGGAAAGATATGGAAACCATGAATGCAAACATAGAAAAGAACTGGATTCTATAAAACAGACTCAAAGAGAAATCCAGGAGATTAAAAATTCTACTGAAAAGGGTTGGGGATTTAGCTCAGTGGTAGAATGCTTGCCTAGCAAGCTCAGGGCCCTGAGTTCAATCCCCAGCATCCCCTCCCAAAAATTCTACTGAAAATATACACAGCAGAGTCAACCAATGTGAAAATAGAATATCAGATCCAGAAGACAGGGTTGTGGCTGGCAATCATCAAATGAAAGGCCTCATAAAAATAGCAAGGGACCACAAAAAATCAATGCACCAACTGCTAGATGAGGCAAAGATGCCTAATATAAGATTAATTGGAATCAGTGAAGAATCAGAAGATAGCACAAAGAATATAAAAAGCCTGTTCACAGAAGCAATAACAGAAATCTTTCCAAGAATGGAAAAAAGAATTTGAGATACAGATAAGAGAGGCATAAAGAACTCCAAATAGTCATGATCAGATAAAAACTACACCAATGTACTTAACAGTTAAGATTCCAGAAATTCAACACAAGAACATAATACTAAAAGCTGTTAAAGAAACAAATCACCTATAAAGGAAAACACACCAAAATCAGAGCAAATTTCTCAACACAAACTCCTAAGTCAAGGACAGCTTGGAATGAAATATTTAAAGCCTTAAAAGAAAACAACCTCCAACCCAGATTGATGTAGCCCACAAAATTATCTTTCAAAATTGATGGAGAAATAAGATACTCTTCATGATAAAGAACACCTAAAGAAATTTATAACCACCAAACCACCATTCCAAAAAGTTCTGAAGGATATTCTAGAAAAAGACAACAATTCTAAGAATCCCAATAGAATGAATCCACCAGACAAGGCAAACAAACTGAAGTGAAAGAAAGGGAACCAAGAGCTGGGGATTCAGCTCAGTGTGCTTTGCTCAAGGCAAGCACAAGGCCCTGAGTTCGATTCCCAGCACCAAAAAAAAAGAGTGTATATTTATCAACCCTGGGGTTGGGGATTTAGCTCAAGTGGTAGAGTGCTTGCTTAGCAAGTGCGAGGCCCTGAATTCAATCCCCAGCACCAAAAAAAAAAAAAAAAAAAAAAAAAAAAAAAAAAAAAAAAAAAAAAAAAAAAAAAAAAAAAAAAAAAAAAAAAAAAAAAAAAAAAAAAAAAAAAAAAAAAAAAAAAAAAAAAAAAAAAAAAAAGAAAGGGAACCAGCAAGAGGAAAATATGACAAAAATAAGTCAATACATATGAGTTATAACCATCAGTGTGAATGGTCTCAACTCACCAATCAAAAGAAACAGGTTGGCAGAATGGATCAAGAAAAAAGATCCAACAATGTGCTACAAATAAGGAACACATTTAATGCAAAAAGAAATTCACAGACTGAAAGTCAAAGGATGGAAAATAATACTCTATGCGACAGGAATCTGGAAAAAAGCAGGGGTAGCTATTTGATTTGCAGACAAAGTAGATTTCAAGCCAAGCTTGATTAGAAGAGACAAAGAAGGTCACTACATACTTGTTAAAGGAACAATTCAAGAAGAAGAGATAACAATCATGAATGTATGCACACCAAATACCAGCACACCAAACTACATAAAACAAACACAACTGATATGAAAAATCAAAGAGGCACTAATACAATTGTAATGGAGGACCTCAATACCACACTGTTACAAATAGACATATCAGCTAGACAAAAAATAAATCAACAAAGAAATATCAGAGCTGAACCAAACCTTTGAACAAATGGACATGCTAGATACCTACAGAATGTTCCACCCAACAACAACAGAATACACATTCTTCTCACCACGTACTAGCTATAGGACATGCTTAAGTATATGCAAAGGAATTGAAATTATCCCATGCATGTTATCAGATCATATTGCAATGAAACTAGAAATGAATGGCAAAAGAAACCACAAAAACTACATAAACACATGGAAATTAAATAACACCCTCCTGAACAACCAATGAGTCACAGATGAAATTAAAGAATTTAAGAATTTAAATTAAATAGAGTTTCTACAATTAAACAATAACACCAATATGACGCACTGGAACTTATGGGATGCAATGAAAGTAGCCTACAAGGAAATTTACAGTTGTGAATTCCTACATCAGAAAAACAGAGCAAGCTCAAATAAATAACCTAATGCTGAACCTGAAGGTTCTAGAAAAAGAAGATCAAGTTAAACCCAAAGTGCATATGAGGGAGGAAATTATAAAGATCAGAGCAGAAATTAATTCAATTGAGACTAAGAAAACAATACAAGGGGCTGGGGATTTAGCTCAGTGGTTAGAGTGCTTGCTTTGCAAGCACAAGGCCCTGAGTTCAATCCACAGCACCACAGAAAAAAAAAAAAAAAAGAAAACAATACAAATAATTAATGAATCAAACAGTTGGGTCTTTGAAAAGATTAAGTAAAATAGACAAAACTCCTAGCCAACTTTATCAAAAAAAGAAAGAAAAGACCCAATTCTATGCAATTAAGAGTGAAAAAGGCAAAATCACAATGGATCCTGCAGAAATCCAAAAGACTGTCAATACCTACTTTGAGAACCTGTACTCTAATAAAATGGAAAAATGCAGAAGAAATGGACAGATTCCTAGATACATAGGAATTACCAAAGCTGAATCAGGAAAATACAAAAATTCTAAATAAAACGATACCAGTCAATGAAATTGAAGATGTAATTTTTTTAAAAGATCCCAGGATCTGATAGATTCACTGTTAAATTCTACAAGAAATTTAAAGAAGATCTAATGCCACTACTTCTCAAACTCTTTAATGAAATTGAAAGGGAAGTGATACTCCCAAACTCATTTCTGGAAGCCAGCATTACTCTAATAGCAAAAAGCAGGGAAGGATCCAACAAAGAGAACTACAGGTCGAATTCCTTAAGGAACATAAGATGCAAATATACTCAAATAAGATACTGGCAAACAGAATGCAGCAAATCATCAAAAAGATTATACACCATGATCAAGCAGGATTCATCCTAAGGATGCGGGGATGGTTCATCACATGCAAATCAATAAATATAACACACCACATTAACAGAACCAAGGACAAAGACCACATGATCATCTCAACAGATGCAGAAAAAGCATTTGACAAAGTCAAACACTCATTCATGATTAAAACCCTACAGAAGACTGGAATAGAAGGTCTTTATTATAATCTGATAACGCCATCTATGAGAAACCAACAGCCAACATCATACCAAATGGTCAAAAATTGAAAGCTTTCACTCTAACATCAGGAATAAGACAAGATCCCTACTCTCACCACTCCTTTCAATATAGTTCTGTATATAGCAATTAAACAAAAAAGAAATAAAAGGAATATGGATAGGAAAGGAAGAAGTTAAATTACCATTATTTGCTGATGACATGATATTCTACATAGAAGACCCCAAAAACTCCACCAAAAGACTCCCAGAATTAATAAGCAAATTCAGTAGTGCAGCAGAATACAAGTCAACACTCAAAAATCAGTGTTATTCTTGTACACATGTAAACTCATTGAGAGAGAAATCAGGGAAACAACAACTTTCACAATAGCATCAAGAAAAACGAAATACTTAGTAATCCAACAAAGAAAGTGAAAGACCTACACACTGAAAACTACAGTACTCTGAAAAAGGAGACTGAAGAGGATCAGAAAATCGAAAGATATCTCCCATTCTTGGATAGGTGGAACCAATATAGTGAAAAATGTCCATATTTACAAAACTGTTATACAGGAAGTAAAGCAATTCCAATCAAAATACCAATAGCATATCTCACAGAAAAAACAATCCTAAAATGCATATATAACCAGAAGTGACCTAGAATGGCAAAAGCAATTCTGGGCAACAAGGGCAAGGCAGGGGGCAGTACAAGCCCTGATTTAAAGTCGTACTACACAAAGATATAATAATAAAAACAGCATGGTACTGGCAAAAAAAAAAAACAAAACAGACCTGACAATCAGTGAAACAAATAGAAGATGCAGGAACAACACTAAATACACTCAGCTGCCTCACCTTTGACAAAGGGGCCGAACACTTTCACTGGAAGAAAGGCAGCCTCTTTAATAAACAGTGCTGGGAAAACTGGCTTTCCACATGCCCAAAATTGAACCTAGACCCATATCTCTCACCATGCACTAAACTAAAATCTAAATAGATCAAAGATCTAAATATTAAAACAGAAACTTTAATCTGCAAGAAGAGAGAACTGGTAAAACTCTTAAAGACATAGGTGTAGCCGAAGACTTTAAAAACAAAACCCAAATTACACAGGAAATATTACCAAGAATCTGAGATCACATCAAATTAAAAAGCTTTTGTACAGCAAAAGAAACTACCAATACAGCAAAGAGACAGCTCACAGAATCGGAAAAAATTTTACCAGCTACTCCTCAGATAAAGGACTAACATCTAAAATGTATAAAGATCTTTAAAAAAAAAAAAAAAAGGCAGATGCCCAAAATTTAAAAACCTAATCCAAAAATGGGTGTCTCAAATGAATAGACATTTCTCAGATCGAAGAAGTAGAAACAACAATAGACACATGTTCAATATCACTGGTCACTCGACAGATGCAAATCACAACAACACTGAGATTCCATCTCACTCCAGAAAGAATGGCTCTTATCAATAAATCAGCCAATAACAAATGCTGGAGGGGCTGTGAGGAAAAAGAAACCCTTCTCCACTGCTGTTGGGAGTGTAAACTGATACAACCACTATGGAAATCAGTAATGGAGATTCCTCAAAAAACTAAAACTAGTTGGAGATTTAGCTCAGTGGTAGAACACTTGCCTTGCAAGCACAAGGCCCTGAGTTTGACCCCCAGTATCCCCCCCAAAAATAACAAAAAAATAAAACTAGAGGTTCCATTTGACCCAGCTGTTCTCCTCCTAGGTATGTTCTTGAGAGTTAAAAGCATCACACCACAATGATATATACATATATATGTTTATAGCTGCACAATTTATAATAGCTAAATTTTGGAAACAGCCCACATGCCCATCAACAGATGAATGGATAGAGAAAGTGTATTTATATACAATAGAGTACTACTCTGCAATAAAGAAGAATAAGCTTGAGACACGTGTAGGAAAACAGATGCACTTTGAGATCATAATCTTAAGTGAAACAAATCAGACATATAAGGTCAAATATCACATTGTTTCTTTTGTGTGAGAAACCCAAAAGATATGTAAAGAGTACAATGGAGGCTAGATATTGGGAAGTAGGAAGAACGTGTTCAAATGGGAAGGGGAATAAAGGAGGGGGAAGGGGAAGGGAAGGAGGGGAAAAGGAAAAAAAACAATAGAAGGGAAAAATGGAAACAAAGCTTTTGTAAATGAGAGGAAGGAGGATTGAAGGGAGGGGAGGGGGAGGAGAATGCGAGAGGAGAGAGAGGAGGAAGGGGGGAAGAGAAGGAAGAGGAGGAAGCAACAAGATATGTACAGGCAGAAATTCCCTACCTAAATTGATGAATCTGATCAGTATGTATGATAAATACATACTAGTAAAAAAAAAATTTAAATAAAGAAAAAAAAGAAATAAGCTAATTCAAAGTCCACCTACACATTTCTAAAACAGCAGCAGTTTCTAGGATATCTAGCAAATAAGTAAACAAAGGGATCAAGAAATAAACTGCATTTTGTTCCTTCAACTTTGATAAAGAATTGTCCTAAGAAGTTCCTTGAGAAACTGCCAACGATGAAAATGGAGAAAGTGAAAGTTTCTCTTCTTTCAATTCAACTAAATTCGGCCAGTACCTTTGGGCAGGTCCTCTGTGCCCAGCATGGTGGCAGCCGTTAACACACAGAACCCCTCCCCAAGGTGTGCCTTGGGTGCCCTAACATCACCTGGAAGCCCATCTTTTCTAGGACTGATCTGCTCACCAGGAAGACTATAAACGTAGGAAGAATGGAGAGACAACTATGGGATACTTTAGAAAATTGTGATTTTAAGTACACTCAAGTATCCTAAATTGCCATTAAGGGCTTAAGGTATCATATAGCCGATTATTTTTATATCACCATTTCTACAGAAAAAAATATAGTCCAACAGAGACGTTAGTTCCAGGGACACGTCCCCAGGTTCCTAATTCCTCTTCTCCCATCAGAGCTGTGCTCGGTCAGAGACAGAGGGAAAGAGAAAGAATAAAAACGCTTCTGGGAGGGGAAAATATGGGAAGGAAAAATGGGAGGTGTAATATCCCTAAATATGATACAGCTCATTCAAGTACCTGGAGATGGAAGGGACCGCACCTTTTGCTCTGAACCTCACTGAACCCAGACGCCTGTCTCACTCTGACATCGTACTAAGGATATTATGCCATCTCCTCAAATGTGTGATCACAGACGATCACTCATCAAATTACAGTAAATCCTATTAAAAAGCATATCATTTACTTGATGGGTTCAGATACCATCAAATTATAACACTCCCTCCCCCAAAAAAAAACACAGTAGCTATACAGAAAGTCTAATTTTGGAATTAGGTTCTTGACTTTCTCCCCAACAGCTGAAAGTAAAAAAAGACTGCAAATATAGTTAGCATAGATATTATGAAATATATAAACAATGATTCAAGGATATAAACAATGATTCTTTAAGACTAGCATGCTCTTTTATCTATCCATCCTTTCATCCATGAACCATTAATTACGTGTCAAATACCACATTAGTCTAAGGAAAAATATTAGGGGAGAGTTCAAAGGGAACACACCTTCAATTAGTAATTCCAAGTAGCATTTTTATTTCTTATCTTAACTTGTTAAGGCCTCACTGAATGATTAATCAGCGGAAGGGGAAGGTAAGATACACTCCAAGACCTATCACATAATAAATTAGAGTAGAAGTTAAAAATAGATTAAGAGCCACTATTACTTAGAAATACACAGGTGCAAAAAAAAAAAAAAAATGAGGCGAGTATCTGGTCACACCATCAGCATTCCTAAAAGACACCATAAATAGACTTACAAAGAACTAGTAGCATTAGACTCCTACAATGGCTCCCAAACCACAGGAGACCCTCTCACCAGCAGCCCCTGCTCTTCTTCCTGTCTCAGCTAGAATATTCTTCCACCTCACACAGAGGGGTCCAGAAGAGTTACCCTACACCTCAGTCATATAGACTGCAAACATATCTCAATAATCACACAACTATGTAGACCTCAGTATCACGGGAAAAATTACAAACAGGGCTCCTACTCATTCTATTACAACTTTCCTGAACTAAGAGAGAAACTTTCTGTTCTAAATGATCCAACTACACAATTATCCTATTTTAAGAAGTGGTATAACAGGAAGACTGCAGGCTTTGCAGTCACAGATTACATTCAGATCTAACATTTTTCGTCTTTCTTGCTAGTGGCCTTGAGAGACTGGCAATCTCTCTGAATTTTGATCTCTTCTGAAGCATAAGGCTGCCACCACAGGGCTGCTGGAAGATCAGCAATAGTCCAAGTAAAGCAACTAACCCAGTAAATGGCCTCTATTTTTCAAGCTGGTCTCTCTGTACCTCCTCTCACCCAACATATCCACAGGCTGACCACACACGGCAGAGTGTTCAGGCTAAGCCTCAGCCTGCTGATTCATCCATGTGTGCTTAACAAAGTCTAAGCTCTGCTATCATGAGCCTATGTGAAATCTAAGGGGAAGGACTACTTGGTACCAAGTTAGATGTTCCAAAGCCAAAAAGAAACAACTCTTCCATAACTGACACATTAGCCCAGGTAAGAATCTTTTCCCTGAGTGACCACAAGAACTTGGAAGAAATGCCCCATTCTTGAGGCAATGATAAAGAAACTGATCTCTTCTCATGCCGCAACTTCAGCAAAAAGCCCTGATGGGGTTGGGGATTTAGCTCAATCGGCAGATCGCTTGCCTAGCACGTGCAAGGCCCTGAGTTCAATTCCCAGCACTCCCTGCCAAAAAAACCCAAAAAACAAAAAGAAAAAAAACCCTGACAGACACAGCCCTGCCTCTGGGCCTGGCATCAATGCCAGCATGGAAGTCCTGAAAGCCAACAGTTTCGGAGTTCTGCCCTGTCTCAGGTATAGGAAGGGAGGTGGGACAACGGATTAAAGATGCTTATTGTGTTTGTAAACATGCCCCAGACAAGGTTGGTCAGAACAGGGTCTGGAGATTTGGGCAGCCCTTAGATCATAAGTACGCCAAACTCTTTATCCTCACACAGGCAGCTGCTCCTAAACAAGTATTTCTAAGGATGTGTCACGGACTGGCAGAACGCAGGCAGGTACACTGGCGAGCCACCAGGCTATATGGCCACTTTACTGAAAATGAATGACTAGCTGGGTGATCACTGAGCTGGTTAATGACAGAGCCAGAGTTAGATGGGGCTCAGGCCAGCTTTCCTCCCACCAGACTTTACCGCCTCATTTGAGTATCAATGAACAGACTAACAGTCTATCTGAACTTTTTTTTTAAGCCTTCCAAAGTCTTGGCTTTATTTGGAAGTTACTTTTTTTCCTTTCAACTTTTTCCATTGTGATGAAGATAACAAAGTTTAACATTTTAACTATTTTTAGGCATACAACTCAGTGTGTTAAGTATATTCACACTGTGCTGCAACCACTGCCACCATACATCTTCAAACTCCAGATGTCCCCATGCAATGGTACTCCCCCCGCCACCTCTGGCCCCCAGGAGCCACCATTTTCCTTTGTGTCTGCAGCTTTCACTACTCCATGTACCTCATATACACAGAATCCCACAGCACTTGTCTTTTTTTGGGGGGCGTGCCGGGGATCAAACTCAGGGCCTTGCACTTGCTAAGCAAGCACTCTACCACTCGAGCTAAAACCCCAACCTAGTACTTGTCTTTTTGTGACTGGCTTATTTTACCTAGCACATCTTCACAAGTCATCCATGCTGCAGCATGTGTCGGAATTTCCTTCCTTTGTTCGAGGCTGAATGGCCCAATGTATATAAATACCACATTTTGTTTATTCACTCAGCTGTCACAGGACACTTCAGTTGCTTCCACATTTTGGCTACTGTAAATAACGTTGCTAATAAACATGGATGCACAAATGTTTTTTCCAGTCTTTGATTTCAAATATACATACATATGTGTGTGTATGTGTGTGTCTGTATGTATGTAAATGCATATATGTATATATCTTCCATCCAGAAGTGGCATTGCTGGATCAAATGATATGTTACTGCTATTGTGGAATGTGTCTCAAAAGTGACAGAGACTAAAGCATCTGGGCAAATCCTTCGAGAAAATGAAAAATAGTTTTGTTCTTTAAAGTAGCTCTACTTAAAACAAGTTATATGAGAAATCTTTTAGAGGTTTGGTATAACACAGAGGAAACACCGTAACAACAACAGCAAGAAGACTGACTTTGTATCCAAGTCCAGCAACACTGGGAAAGCTTTTCACCTCACAATGTGTGAATGCCCACAGGCAAGAAAGTAACCTAAGGCCTATGGATTCTGTGGGTTCTCTGATTCTAAGGAAAAACTTCAGTGTACTACTATGTTTCTTTTTTTTTTTTTTTTTTTTTTGTACTGGGAATCAAACTCAGGGCCTCGTACTTACAAGGCAAGCACTCTGACCACTGGGCTAAATCCCCAGCCCTTACTATGTTTCTTAATCACATTTTCTTTCTTTTTTTTTTTTTTTTTGTACCGGGGATCGAACTCAGGGCCTTGTGCTTGCGAGGCGAGCACTCTAACCACTGAGCTAAATCCCCAGCCCAATCACTTTTTCTTTTCCTTTAATCCAGTTTGAATTATCAAACACAATAGCGCTTTAAGAAAATTGTTTCTGGGGCTGGGGATTTAGCTCAGTGGTTAGAGTGCTCGTCTTGCAAGCTCAAGGCCCTGAGTTCGATCCTCAGCGCCAAAAAAAAAAATTGTTTCTAGTTAAAGAATTTAGTACTATTAAAAGAGTTCTTAAAACAGTAAGATCTCCTGAGGTAGAAAAACATCATTGAGACTAAATACAACAGGCAATGCCTTTTTCTCTAGCCATACATTTACTTGATAATTGCCTTAGAATTTCCAGAGCAGAGTACCTGTCTGACCTGCGTCAGGGCTCCAGCTGAGTCACTGTGAACTTGGGGCTACCCTGCAGGAGCTGGTATAACACTGTCAATGCATACCAGGCTCAGTATCAACGGGGCATAACTGCCAAGGAAAGTCTGCTACAATAGTTTGGTCCAAACAATACTCCGGTTACTGAGCAACACACGGTTATCATCAAGATGCTTGACAGACAGTACATTCTGGGTCAAAACATAGACTAGGTTCCAGGTAAGACACCAACAACGCACTCCAAACGCCATCCGTTCCAGGTCTTTCCTAACAACCCAGACCACAGACTTCACCCTCTTTTTCAGGAAGGATCTGAAGAGTGAGGAACACTCTCCCCCAGCCCCCCTGGAACTCTTTCTGCTTTAGATACCTGCTTTCACTCCAGGGGCAAGAAGGGCAGGTAGAATGCCTCATTTGCCTCACCCATCAGTATTCTATTTAGTTTTATAGACAGCTTCTTATGCCCAGTACAGTGACACACAGTAGCCTCCTCAGTCCCTACAAGCCCTTGAGCGAGGAGTGTCCATGCTCACACTGCAGCGGAGGAGGGAGAAACTCAGGAAAGTGTCTTGTCCGGGGCCACACCAGCAGGATGGCACACAGCCAGGCTGGATCAGGTCTTTTGGACCAAACTCAGTGCTCTTTCCGACACACCACTCGCCCACACTCTTGCAAGCCTGCGCCAGTCTGGCCACCCCAAAAAAGAATCTCTGAAGGTCCTATCCTAAAAAGCGGCCTACAACTTAACAAGCATGCTGGTTCTTTCAGCTCTCTTTATTCAGCTGACAGGCAGAACTTCGAAGGAACCAAAGCCAGAAAGAGAAATCGGGGATCAGTCCCTTCCTTCAAAAGTGCTTTTCAAAAACACAAACACCCGCGTCCTCACCGCTCCGAGCTCCAATAAGGCACTGACTGGTCCCAGTGCCTCTACCCACCTCCGGGCTCACTCCCAGGAAGTCGACTGTGGGAAATGCCCCCCCCCAGGACTTCCTGGGACATTTCTACAGACTTAGGTGCTCCAAATCTCTCCTGTCCAGATTCTCAGAGAACAAAGAGTATTAATGAATATTACATAACACATTCAGGAAAACCATTTTCCCAAGATATGGTATATATATATATTTTCTTCAACACTGAGACCTCTGCGGTGACACTCATGCCTATTTTACTGGACTTGAAGCATAGCTTTATTATTTTAAATAACTCTGGAGGTTTATAATTGTGTATTGTTGATTTTACGATGTGTTATTGGTCTCATCGATGATTTATTTGATGGCAAGGCCTTGATCAGGAAGTTAATGCCCAAATATGACACTGCTCTTGTGGGAAAACCCCACCAGCTTTAAACACCTGGTTTTATGAGGGTGTTTTTGCCAATGCAAGGCCACGAAAAGGAACTGTCTATGCCATACAACTCTGGTTAAGCAAAATATAGCTACCTTTTTCCTTGTTCGATTTTTTTAGGAGGAACAAGGTGCAGAGGATAATGTGGAGTACATTCCAAATTTCTTCTGTCCTACCCCTCCATCACTGGTTCTCAGTTTCTTTACACGAGTACCACCTGAGAGCACTTAAAGAAGAGCTGTGCTACACCCTGCACCAACAGAATCAAATTTCTGAGGGTGGACTCAGGTACTAGACTGGGGGGGGGGTAGTAGGGACTGAACCAAGGGTCTTCCCACCAGGTGACACTTGAAGCTCTCTGTGTATTTATTTATTTAATTTTTTTGGAGACAGGGTCTCACTAAGTCACTAGGTTTCCCAGGCTGGGTTCAAACTTGTGATTCTCCTGCCTCAGCCTCCAGGAGTCTAGCATTACAGAAATGTGCCACCATGCCAGGCTACCAGATTTTTTTGAGTTCCCCTGGTAAGTATGTGTATCCAGGATTGAGAACTATCCTGTACCAGTGGCTCTCAAACTTGTGTATCAGAATCACCTCTGCCTCCTGAGCGCTGGGATTACAGGCATGTGCCACCACGCCTGACCCACCAGTTCTTTTAAAACTAAATATGAATTTAAATTTTACCTTTAAAGAGTAGCATAGATCACACATGAGCCCAAAATTAAAATTAAAGTACACTACCAGCTGTTGAATTCTCCTTGGTGAGTTTTTCCAAACAAAACTACTAAAAAGAAGTATTTTCATTTTACTGAACTGTGAATATTCTGACAAAAACTTTTTATTTTCTGTCAATAAAATATTGCATTGCTATGATTTAAATTGAACTTTCTCTTTTGTTTATGTTTTGTTTTGGTTTTTTTTGAGGCAGGGTCTTGCTATAGTCCAGGCTGGCCTGAAACTCACAGCAATCCTTGCCTCAGCCTCAGCCTCCTGAGTACTGGAATTACAGGCGTGCGCCACCACGTCCAGCTAAACTCTCACTTTTGAATGGACAGATTCATGGGCACTTCCTGTCATATAAAAGCACTGAAGGCATCATCCTAACTTCTTTCAGGATAGGACAGTACCTAGATATTAACTATGTGTTTCTCAAACTGAGGATGTAGCTCAGTGGTTAGAGTGCACGCGCACACATACACACACGCACACACACAAATGAATGAATGAACGAACTATCTGAGTCTCAAGACCATCAGAAATCTAAAACAAATCAAGACTAGAGTTCACTGTATAGTGAAATATATTTAATTCTACTTATAATAAGATAGAATGAGGGCTGGGGATTTAGCTCAGTGGTTAGAGTGCTTGCCTTACAAGCACAAGGTCCTGAGTTCCATCCCCGGCATCAAAAAAAAAAAAAAAAAAAAAGATGGAATGAAAATTTACTCTATCCTTTTTCTATATATATATAATTAGTATATGTTTGCAATGCATGCAGTTTATAATCATCTTGAGAAGTGGGTACATATATATAATACAGCTTTTTTTTTTAAATTTTATTTAAAATTTTCAATGTACATATTGATAACATTCATCATTGGGGATTTGTACCTGTACATGATATACCTTGTTGCTTCTTTTTTTCCCGTTCCCCTCCCCTCACCCCCTTAGCTTCTTTTTTTTAATCCCCTTCCCCTTTCTGCCATTTCCCATCCCCATTTTCATTCCTGTTAATATTAATTTTAGCTTGTTTATGACACATAATGTTTACAGTCGTTAGGTTATTAGGTTCCCATACATGGCACATCTTCATTCTACTTATCTCCCTTCCCCCGCCCTCTTCTCTCACCCCTCGTCTCCAGGACCCCTTCCTCTCTCCAAGAGATCCAATTCCTTGTCTCCTTCTAGCCATCCTTTACTATGCCCATCGTTTGTACTTTGCCTTATTCAAACCATAGTATTCACGCTGTATGTCTGGTTTACTTTGCTCAATACTGTATTTTCTAGATGAATCCATTTTCCTACAACCATCTCAAATCTGTGCATCTTCATAGCCAAATGATAGTCCATTATTTATAGATACATTTTCTTTATCCAGTCATATGTTGATAGGTATACAGGCTGCTTCCAGGATTTAGCTATTATGAATTGTGCTGCTATAAACATATGCACACATGTATTGCTATAGTATGTCTTAAGCAAGCTGGGGAAGATACCTAGAAGAAGGACATCTGAGTCACATGGAATTTCTAATTTTAGTTCTTTGAGAAATCTCCACACTGATTTCTACAAGGGTTATACTACTTTACATTCCCACCAACAATGTGGGAGGGTTACTTTTTCACTAAAGCCTCACCAGCATGTTATTTTCCTATTTCTTGATGATAACCATTCTTTCTGGGATAAAATGGAATCTTAGCATTATTTTAATTTGCATTTCTCTAATGGCCAGCAATGCTCAACATTTTATCATGTATTTGTCGGCCATTTGTACTTTCTCCTGTGTGAAATGTCTATTCATTTCACTTGTGCATTTCCTGATTGGGTCTTTTATTTTAGGTTGTCTAATTTTTTTGAGTTCTTTATATATTCTGGCTATTAGTTCTCTGTCTGAGGACTAGCTGACAAAACTGTTTTCCCATTCTGTATGTTATCTGTTCACTCTAATTTGTTACTTTATTGTACAGAAGCTTTTTAATTTGATGTAATCCCACTTGTTGATTCTTGCTGTTGTTTCTTGTGTAATTGCAATTCTATTTAGAATGTATTTTCCTATGTTACAACATCAAGTGTTTTACCAATGTCCTTTAAAAGGAGGAAAGCAGCGCTTAGTCAACAAAGGAATCAATATAAGGAGACCACAGGAAGGAAATATAAACCACTCAAGAAAATTTGCTACCTAAACCACACTGCAGAAATATTTATATAAAACTCATATGTTAGCCAGGTATGGTGGCACACACCTGTAATCCCAGCACTCTTGGAGGCTGAGACAGGAAAATCACAAATTTAAACCCACCTTGGCCAATTCAACAAGACCCTGTCTCGAAATTTAAAAAGGGATGAGGGTCCAGTTCAGTGCAAAGGCTCTGGGGTCAATCTCCAGTACAGGGGGAAAAAAAAGGAGTTGTGCACGGTAGAGCACACCTGTAGTCCCAGCATTTGGGAGGCTGAGGCAGGAGGATCACCACAAGTTTGAAGCCAGCCTGAACTACATAGTGAGTTCAAGGCCAGTCTGAACTACATGGCAAGACACTGTCTCAAAAAATAAAAATAAAAACAAAACAAAACAAAAAACACCTCATGCTAAATACAACTCATTTTCTCTATTCAATGAGAATACCTGGCGGGAGTGTTTGGCAACATTTTGTTAGTTTACTCAGGTTACAATATTTAATTGAAAGCAATAGAAAATCTTTTTTTTTTTTTTTTTTTTTTTGGTGCTGGGGATCGAACTCAGGACCTTGTGCTTGCCAAGCAAGCACTCTAACCACTGGGCTAAATCCCCAGCTATAAAATCTTTTTAAATGTGTGCATTTAAACATTCTGCTACTCGTCCTCTGACTCTGACTAGTTTCTATCAATGATAACTCAATGTGTTTAATTCTAACTATAACTTCATGTCAGGAACTGAACAGCATCTACCAAACTCAAGAGAAACTGATGCTGTTTTGGTTTTCAGAGGGGGCCGTGAGCATGTGACGGCAGCAGACTCCCGACCACTTGAGCTTCCCAGGACCTGGGTTCCTGGACACACTCGGTGAGTGTCTCAGGTTGAAACGTCAGCGCACCAGCCCAGAAGCATTTCTGCAAGTCCAGGAAACACCGATGCTTTCAAAGGCTGACAACCACACACAGAGCCCCGATGTGCCAGCGAGGGACACCCGAGAGCGTGGTTCCACCCAGAGCTCTGTGCAAAGGCCCAGCGTCGAGGCTCTCTCTGCAGGTAGACACAAGAATGCAGACCCATGAGGAAGCCCAGGAAACAGGCCCTGTACACCAACTTGGAAACATCCTCTTCTCCCCTAAATCCTGCTTTTCCTGACTTGAAAAACAAACTGAGGGGCAAATTAAGGAGGAAAAAATGGAAACTGTTTTGAGACCTTAGCAGGTCACTGGAGCTGGCTCAGCCCACCAGATGGCTTCTGATTTTCCCTGCTCCTTCTTCCCCCAGGCTGGGATTATACCAAGAAGAAAGGCCACTGGAAAACATGAGGAAAAAATACATGTCTTTGAGTGCGGATCCACAGGCAGTCAAAATATTTTAAAATGAACAATAAAAAAAAAAATAGGTGCAGAGGTACAGATGCCATCTGGTCCCCAGAGCTCAGTGGAGTCCTTGTTTTTGCTAACCTTTAACCTCTTACCTACCTGGAGATCACAAAAATCTGAAATAAATCTTAAATTCAGTCTCTTCGCTGAGGGGACTTAAGAAGCTTTTTCTTAACTCTCTAAGGCAGAAAAAAAAAATTTAAATATACTCATTGGACTGTACTGTGAAAAAACATGGCAAGATTTTATACTGAGAGGTCCAGAAACTACTCAAGAGCACACAGAGGTGAGCGAAGTATTACTCAGGATATACTCTGGTTGACTAAGACTATATAAGCTATGCAGAAAATTTAGTATTACATTTACCTCAAGTGGTTTTTTTTAAAATGAAAAAAGCAAGTATCTTTCATAGAGAGCAGGCAATCCTAAGAGACTCTAACATTCTCTAAGCTTCAATCCATACATATTCAAAAGGAAAACAACCAAAATAACTTTCCATCTCACATAACTCAAGTTATCAGGACTTTTAAGAAACAAAGGTTAAATGGGTTATGGGAATATGTAATGCAAATAAAACAAGCACTGAAGCTCAATAAAAATTTTTAAATACAACTATTAATATACTATATTTGACTGAAGTCAAAATAATTTAGGACATCCTACAGACAGACTTGGGAAGTTTGTATGAGTTCAGCAAAATGCTCATACAGAAGAAATCATTTAACATCAATGTAGACATGCTTGAATCAAAAACAATAAAAAACAGTATCAAATGTTCTACACTGTTAGAAATGTCTGCAGTATTTTCCTAGGGTATAATAAAGGTAGATACCAAAGATCTCTGTGCCCAATGCTGTGGATTTTTAGTGGAGGAGAGAATTGGAAACATATCAAAGTGACTGCTATATTTTGCTTGAGAAAGACTTACTCATATTTGGTATAGTAAATGGCATATTTCTTAGAAAACCAATGATTTTAAAGAAGAGTAAATATATTTTCCTCTTGTAGACCATGGCTAACCGCAGTATGGCACAATTTTGGAGAATCAGACCTCACCCAGTTACAAAAATAGCAAAAAGGATTCTTGCTGCTGGCAGAAAAGTGACAAACATCTTTATTGATACTAGAAAAGTAGTGTGTTAAAATTTTCAATCAGGCATAAAAAAATCAGCCCTTTCAGATAAGATGGAATAATTAAGTAGCATTTTTCTAAAAGGTGACATAATTGAAATGCTTCAGAGCGAAGAGCAAAAAGAGGTAAAAAGAAAAAGGAACAATTTGAAGTTGAAAGCTAAGAATGTGATTCTGCCTAAGATACTCTGAACATTCCAGGCCCCTTAGTGCTCTAACCTGAAATAGGAGTAGTACGGCACATGTCATCCCAGCCTCACAAGATACGGTGAAAATTCAGTAAGGATCAAAAAAGGATTCAGTAATCTGTAATTGTAACTCCTGCTGTTCTATAAGATTTCTGGTTTTACTCCAAAAGGGGTAAACTGTGAATATTAT
This sequence comes from Hystrix cristata, assembly GCA_004026905.1. Lineage (NCBI taxonomy): Eukaryota > Metazoa > Chordata > Mammalia > Rodentia > Hystricidae > Hystrix > Hystrix cristata. Next base: position 31,790 of record PVJO010005438.1, on the reverse strand, counting down.
TAATGTAAAAGAATTCTTACTTGTCAGTAAAAGCCCCAAACAAAGCAAGGTTGACTTAAACACTAAGACGGCTCTCAAAGATTCCTACAACTTGGTAATCACCTTCTTGAGCAAACTCTCCCAAAAAGCCACCTGGACATAGCGTGTTGTGTCTAACAAAGAAAACAAGGCCAAGTGATAACACACAACTCAGCTGACTGGTCACAAAAGGCCGCGTGGTGTCCCTTTGCCTGATCTCTTAGCTTACTTGCTGAGGGAAGTCTGAGCAGACCCAGGAAGAAGCGCACCTCATAGGAACTGAGGGCTCCAGCTAACAACCACAGGACCAAGCTGGCGGGAGACCTTCCAGCCCCAGCTGAGCCTTCAGATGACTGCAGCCCCAGCTGGCAGCTTGACTACAATTTCCAGAAAGATGCTGAGCCACAGAAACCTGGCTCAACTGCTGCCATATTCCTGACCCTCAGAAAACATGTGAGATAATAAATTTTTTTTTAAATCTCTAATTTTGGGTGTCATTTGTATGCAGCAATAGATCATGAATTCAGACCATCTGACAGCATCTTCCTTTGCAACTAATATTTAAGGTGAGCTACTTCCTTGATTATGAATTTCTGTATCCAGCAGTAAATGGCACTGCTGTACTTGTCTGGGTTTCCCACAGTTTAGATCTATTTAATTTACTACAAGTTGAGTATTCTTAATCCAAAAATCAGAAATGTGAAATGCTCCAAAATCTGAAACTTTCTGAGCATAAACGTGACATAAACACTGGAAAATTCGAACCAGGCCTTGGGGCACACACCTGTAATCCCAGCACTCACGCAGAATGAAGCCGGACGAGTCCAAGTTCAAGCCCAGACTGGGTGACTTAGCCATTCAGTGTGACCGCCACCTTCTCAAAATTAAAAAAATTTTAAATGGCTGAGGATGTAGCTCAGTGCAAAGGCCCTGGGTTCAACCTGTAGTACTGAAAGAGACAAAAAAAAAAGCCTTTATATTTAAAATCCCAATAAAGAGATTTTACTAGAGCAAACCCGTTCAACTGCTATTCCCTCCACCAAGGTTTGAAAAGAAAAAAGGAAGAGTAAAAAAAAGAACTGAAAAATTAACTTATTAATGATCTTATTATGGCTTCAATTTTAGTTAATCCATTCAAAAATTATCTAATGAGCAGCAATTTCAGGGCATTCAAAATGAGCTCAAGAGAGAGGCTGAGGCACGAAGATCACAAGTGTGAGGCCAGTCTGGGCAGTTTAGCAAGATCCTATCTCAAAAGACAAAATAAAGGGCTGAAAATGTAGCTCAGTGGTAGAGTGCCTGTCTAGCATGCATGAAGCCCTGGTTTAATTAATTCCCCAGTACAGGAAAGAAAAGAAAAAAACAAAGATGTAGCTGTGGAAATAAAAAATAAGACCCAGTTCTCATGGAATTTCAAATTTGTAAAGTTCAAAAGACCAACCCCAAAACCGGAGTTGGCTATTTTCATGGAATGATCTGGTTCCATCACAAATGAAATCCTGAATTCCTGGACTGGCATTTGCCACCCCACCAGGCCTTACCAGAGATGATTCACTTGCTCAAGTTCTCCAAGGCCTGTGCTGTACTGACCGCCACAAAGCGATTACTAATAAGCTATCTCATTATGCCCATAAGGTACAGAACAAAAAGATAAATTTTTAAAATGCTAATTCTAACTGCCAGAGTAGTTTTAATTTGGTTTTTTTAGAAAGGTCCTTGAGGTGACAGGAAGTTTTTCTTTAGTTTGGTCTTACTATTTACTGTACCCAGTGCTTAGAAGCTGAATGCTATGGCCTTCAGTTTCCTCAACTTAAATACAAGAAAGTGCAACATAACTAAAATGCTTTTCAAACATTTTTAAAAGCATCATTTTCACCACTGAATTTTCCTACCAGTACACTTTGCTTTTAAAACCATTTGCCTTATACTAGATGTATAACAGACAGAATAACTCAAAATTCTTATTTTAAAAATTGCTCGCTGGACATACAATATTTGTATTTTCTTAGGAAATGGCTTAAAACATAATCTATGTCGACCTGGTGTTTAACTGGAAAGAGTGTAATTTAGATGGATATGGAAACATGCTGTCCCTTATATGAAAATAGAGGCTTATTTTTTCTCATGAAAATGTCCTATGAAATACTATATGAACTTCTACGACTGTCATACATTCAGTATATGTACAGTGTAAATCTGTAAGAGTAAATTTTAGATGGTTCCATATAAAAGAAGTGTATAAAAATACAGGGTATTTTATAATGCAGAAAATAAAACAATTATTCCACAAAACTAGATGAAGGATAGCTACTGTAACTGAAACCTAATTTAATTTCTGGCTTCCAAACAGCTATCATCGTTAGGTAACAGACGTATTAGTTCATCCAGTTTATTAAGAGAAGGCCCTTCCCTTCTCACAAACAAAGGGGCTGGGGATTTAGCTCAGTGATTACAGTGCTTGCCTTGCAAGCACAAGGTCCTGAGTTCAATCCCCGGCACCACAAAAAATAAAAAAAAAATTAAAAAAAAAACAAAGCTAAGTGCCAGAGACACTAAAGACAGCGGACAGTGTCTTCAACATTTTGTAGATGATACAGATTTTCACATGGCAGGAACTGAAAATCCACAGGCCAGACTTAATCTGGAGTCTCACAGTGCCTATATAAATTTTTGAATGAGTACCAGTATTTAAAAATTTGGAGATTTAATGTAAGAACTCTGACTTTTGGCTTCTGAAAAATTAGGTTTGGGAACACTAGCCCTACATGTCCAAATGACAGCAGATAACTGCAGCTAACTAAGAGCTGTCTGCCCCACACTCCCAGAAGCTTCCTTGCTACCACTGGCCTGCGGGCATCTGAGTGTGGCCCCTGTAAACACGCAGTGATCCCTGGCAACAATTCTACTGGACAAAAGCTGGGTGCATGATACGAAAGCATCCATCTTAGAAGACTTGTCTCTCCAAAGCTAGAGATGGAGCACAGATCAGGGCTGGAGTGGGCTCTCTGGCTAGGCATCAGCTTCGGGGCTCTTAAATAACACAAAGGCCAAACGCCAAGCACTTTCTTTCAGGGCTTCCCAAGAGTCTTTGGCCTCCGTGTGGCCGAAGGAGTTGGGTTTTGTTTCTGTTTCTTTGGTGGTTCCTGGGGATTAAATCCGGGGCCTTTGCACTGAGCGACATCCCCAGCTCATCTTAAAAATCTTTTTTTTTTTGAGACCAGGTCTCAGTAAGTTGACCAGGCTGAGCACAAACTTGTGGTCTTAACTAGAATTACAGGCATGTGCTCCTGTGCTTGGCTGAGTCTATCCTTTTTCTGAACAAAAATCATGTAGGTAGGACTGAGCCTGATGAAGTGCATGTTAAGAGTACAATGGCTCATGTCCCATTGGATTGGTCCTTTCCAACTACTTAAAACGTTTTGAGAATCACCCTACGTTCACAGAATCCCAATATATACAACAGATAAAAGGAGAGCTGCTCTGCTTCAAGAGGGGTAACAAGGCCGACCTGCTTGGACTTCCTAACGCAAAAACCCGTTCTTTGTGAACACTGGGTTCCATGTCACTACACCACCACACTTCACAAAGTCACTTGACTCTCGCGCCTCTGCCATCATGGGCCAATGAGCTACCTGGAAAGTCCTGGAAGGGCAAACATTCAGTTGGCAATTACAAGGAAATCCATAGATTTACTAGTCTGGCATGCAGCTGGCAAAGCAAACATTGGTTTCTAAAGTGAAACCAACAGGGGATGGAAGCTATGCCACAGGAAGCAGATGCAGAAGTCACCAAGGCAAACTCTCCTCAGGAAAGAGCTCTGGATCTGCCTGAGCGCCTGATCAAGAGCAGAATCAAACCCAGTACACTCCTTTTCTCAACCAAACTCTAGACTGAACTCCGACACCTGGACAGCAACAGAAGCGGCTGTCTTCAGACGGTAAGGTGGGAAGGAAGCAACGGGGCCGCCGGAGGATGTACACCTCCCCTCTTCCCACAACTTCCGCCTCTCATCAGAATGATGAGGCTCTGGGGAAGAGCGTACAAGCACTGCCCCGGGAATAAAAGACATGATCTGGCCCGGGAATTTTTAAGGCGGGTTTTAATACCTTGAACACAACTGTTGCATGTAAACTAAAGCCACAACTCAATTTTAGTATCTAAATTACTGTTTTGACAACACACGTCCAACCATTAATACCAAAATCAATGAATGAAAGAGCTAACTTTTCCCTGACAAAACTATTAGGATGCAGAACTACATTAGAACCAACCACCGATTTGTTCCCAATCCTCTATAACTCTCAAAAAAAATGCTTTTTTAATATAACTTTTTCACATTTAAATCTGTCTTATTTCAAATAATTGAGTAACCAGCACCTTTGTCATTTCAAATACCTTGTGAATAAAGGAAATGTGTAAAACTTTTAATAAGCAGCTAAAAATGTAAAGCATTCAGCAACTAGTATTTTGTTCTTCAGTCCTTAAAGGGAGAATACATACTACATTTTGAAATATCTATGCTTAAAATTTGGTTTCTAAAGATCCATGACTTAATCATCTTCAGTGGTGGCACAACAGAGGGAGTTTTCAACGGCTTAGTTTACAAATTCAGTGTCCCTGACTTGAAGACATCGCTATCAGTCTGCAGAAAAAGGAAAAAAGAAGCCAGCTGGATCCAGAGGAGAGGTCAGATGATTTATGCATCCACAGAACTTTTTTCTATTCTTCAATGGTTTAAAAAAAAGAAGATGCTTTCCCTTTACAAAAGATAAATACAATTGCACTTCAGGGGGGAAAAAACCCCCAAGCTTTCAGCACCAGAAAATTCCTTCCCAAACTTTCAACCATTTACAAAAGTCTACCAAGTGTGACCCCCCACACCCACTGAAGCTCGTGTGTCTGCTGCACATTCCAAGGAAGCGTGTGCCACAGAGCCCATACATTCCAACACATTGAGCAAGCATACACACGCCTCTCCGCTGCCCCAAACCTCAGCCAACGAGGGGGCACTGAGGCTGGAGGCCGCCTACAACCAGGCTCTACACCCCGCCCGTTCCCAGCCATCCCCCGGGATGTGCAAAGGGGAAGGAGACATACATGAGAGGAAGTGGTCGGTGCTGGGCCTTGAAGAAAGAAATGCAAAACGCTTTGTTGGGAAGGGGAGCTGCACACTCATGGAGTTTTTAAATGTCAAAGAAAGAACACATTGCTGTCACACTGGAATTACTGTCAGTGTGGACACTGGAATTACTGTCAGTGTGGACCAGCCTTCCCACTCTCTCTGGAATCACAGAGAATGCACAAGCTGCACACCAGGGTTCCATCACGGTCACCTGGGCTTCTGAGCTGCTTCCTTCCTCCCTTCACCCTCCTGCCTCTCTCCTTCCTTCCTTAATAATTGAAGAAGTTAAACTGAACTCTTTCTGTGAATCTTCTCATCATCACCTACATCTAACTCTCAAAGAGGCACAAAATATTTTACTTCAAAACTTTATGCATACAACGATGAAGAAAAACATTCACTTTTCAAAGTACGGCATTATTAAAATCACAAAATACTGGGGCTAGGGATTTAGTTCAAGTGGTAGAGTGCCGGTCTCACAAGCACAGGCCCTGAGTTCAATCCCCAGCAGCACCCCCAACCAAAAATTGAGTGGTGATTCTGTGGACTTGCTAGGCAAGTGCTTTATACCCCTTCAGCTAAATCTTCAACCTTAACCACTAAATTTTTGCCTCATTTTTCAAAGAATAAAGAGAATAACATGGTAATCAAAATGTATTCTCTAATATTTTAAAGTCCTTGACTACAAAAACTATCTTATAATAAGTTATATAAAATTATATTCTGATCAAAAAGCACCACCTCTCTATGTAGAAGCAAATCTCTGTTACTTCATATTTCACTGGTAATATAACAATCTTATGTCCTATGTTACTAAACAAAGTCACAAATGCACAAGACGCTTTTTTTGGTGGGGGGCCCTACTGCAGATTGAACTCAGGGCCTTACACTTGCCAGGCAAGCCCTCTACCACTTAACTAAATAAATCCCCAACCCCAAGATGCTTAATTACTATGTTAAAAGGAACATACAGATCTTTTGGGCTTTCACTGGCTTTTTCATATGGCAGAAAGGTTTAACTTTTTCTAATGTTAATAAAATGACCATTTCATAAAATGTAATTTGAAGATTCCTGTATTTCACTCAGCCATGGTGGCACATGTCTGTGATCTCAGCACTCTGGGAGGCTGAGGCAGGAGAACCACAATTTCAAGCCCACCCTGGACAACTTAAGGACTTAAAGACCCTCTCTCAAAAAACAAGCAAACAAATAAATAGGGCTAGGGATGTAGCTCCATGCAAAGTCCTGGGTTCAATCTCCAGTACTGCAAAATTCATTAATTAAATAATAGATGTCAAACTTCACATAACACTCTAGGTAAAAAGAATCTGGGAGTTTTTTTCACAATTAAAGCAAAAAATATCTTTGTACCAAAGGTATGGAATATAGATCCTCCTCTCACATTTTTTGCACTCGACTTAGACCACAAAGATTTTTTAAAAATGCCTTTCTCCTTTCAGATAAAATTGTAAATGCCTCTAATATAGAACTACTTCAAGAAAGTTACTTCAAATTAGGACTAACGTTTTCAGTTATTTTTCAGTTATACTGAATTAAAAATATACTGAACCTCAGCCCTTTATCTTTCTCAGCCTATCTGCTGTGTAAATATAAATTTTCTCATATTCTGAGTTAGGAGTAACATACAAAGTTACTCTATAACTATGTCCATACTATCATTATTTCCTACTTTATCGTTACTATATTCAAGCTACAGAGACAGCAAAGATAAAACAGCAAGTCCACTACAGCAGTGGAAGGAGTCGTTTTAGAGTCTGAATCTTTACAACCCTATTTGTAAAAGAAATTAAATATAGATCTCTCTAGCTCTTCTTAATAGGAGGCCAAGAGGCTGGTCTAGAGCAGCTCCTCAGTCAGTACTGTATTCATTACCATTCTTCCTCTTCTCCATCCTCTGAGTCAGAATCCATCAAAAACGCCATACCCCACTCTGGACTGCACTAACCTGAAGACATGCATGGAGGTGGAAATAACCTCTTTCATCTTTTTTTCTTGATAAAATCCTCCCTCCCTCCCACCACCACCAATACGATGGTCCACCAAAGTTAAAAAAAAAAAAAGAACGAAAATAAACGCAGACGAATTTGCTATTAAGAGGAAGTGAACTGTACTTCACATGCTTAATTTTGTAGTATGTGTTTGCTTAATGTATGTAACAACTGTATCATTAATGAAGAATTCTGAGGTCTTACGGATGCTAACCCTATTCACTACACAAGAGAGGTGATAGGCCTTATTCTGCATAGAAAACGAAGCAGAAACACCATCTCAAGAGTAAATTTGGGGGAAAAATGAGAGCTCCTACCAACGACACACTTAAACCAGAATGCAGTGACCTCCCACAACGGGCTGGCTGCGAACTGTGCTGAACCTACCCAGATGAGTCCTTGAGCTAGACTTTCATTCACCACGTGACACACAGTTTGATCAAGGCTCTGCCCACTGCCTCACCTATGTGGCTCAGATGTTGTGAAAGGCACCTGTCTTGCCAATGTCCTCCAGTATTTCATAATACCAAGAATACAACCACTAAAAAAAAAAAAGGCAATGTAAAAACAGTAACAAAAAATACCACCTGCTTCAGTGCACCCCTGGCTTTTCGCCTTGGGCCATCAGGAGGATGGGAGTAGGTAATGCCGCTTTTAAAAGTACCCCTGTTTGTTTCTACTTACTTTTTTCCTAAAAACAACTGTAACAAAGTACAGATCATTCAGATGGAGGAAAGAATAAGGTTGCTGCAAAAGGTCAGTTCCCAAATCAACTTTCATGTATTTCTATCACTCTTGAATAGCATCCTTTGAGCAGTACAACACTTTTGGTTGACTTTTTTAATTTAAATAGTAAATGTAAGTATGTTACACTGGAAGGAGAATGACAAGACTTGGCTTCTAGCTCTACTGCTTAACTTACTTACTTGGGCAAATTAATTTCTCTGAGAATAAGTTTCTTCATCCGAGAAAAGGGGTAACATTAATTTTCCCATCTTTTTCACAAAATCATTTGGAAAAGTGAAATGATATGTGAAAGAGGCTGCAATAGCCTCCCTACTACATGAATGTAAGTAAGATGCAGGCACATGAAAATACATCTCCCTAGTACTGTTTATGTAACAATACATGGACCCACAGAACAACCTTTTGGATCACATTTAAAACAAACAAACAAACAAAAAAAAATCAAGCTTCTCCCTAAAGCAAATTCACACTTTAGGACATGCAGATTTTTCTGGTCACTAGGTGCAACATTTCTTATAAGTAAACACTACAAGTCTAAAACATGCACCTGAACTCTTCATTTCCATTGACTGGGCTCATTACAATACCTACTGTAACAGAACAGGAAAACCATCATGAAATGTTCACGTTTTTTAAAAATTAAGTGTAAAGCAAACACATAATTAGAAAAATCAAGAACAAACAGACGTATCTCAGGAATGCAAATTTAGGCAAACCTACTATTTGGTGAAAACCATCAGCTTGGGGAGCAGATACGCAACTTTTAAATGACAGGCACAGGTTTGGCTATTAGATTTGATCGCTTCTCACTAATGCAAAGGCATCCATTTTTGCTGGTCTACTTAGACCACCAATATGCCATCAAACTCTGAACTAAATTAAAGAAAGTCACTGTATCTATCCCCCCTCCTCTTTGGCGGACAAAGCAAAAGAATCTACAATTTTTCAGCAAAAGAAAATAATTTTACTTCACTATTTTATGGAGAGACAAGACTAAAATCTATGATCAAAACAGGAAAAGTAAAACCTTAAAAATAATGCTCTGAGCACTCTGCAATTTTGCTGCCCAAAATAGAACCCGAATAGTCCATGCCACCAAATGAAAATTATAAGTTTGTAAGCATGAAGTCAAATTAGAAAGTAAAAGATTTAAAATGTTTTAATGGTAATAAATGGGAGTAAAAAATGTTATCTTTACTGGTAGGTGCTTGATGTTTCTTTGCTATTATCTGTTCAATGACACTGTTTTGAATGACTACCCAAACTAATCTGAACTTGCGTGTAACGAGGATAAATTGTGACTAATAAATTATTTGGCTATATTTTGCTACACAGAAGTCTCCCACCCCTCAAATTAAGTTAGTCACAGCTTTTGAGAGATCATAATTTTGACTAAAAATTTGAGAGCATAAACTTTTTTCAATTGGTTTAGCCCCACCAGTCTCTCATACCAAAAAGAAAATCAAAGACACTTTTTGTGGTGCTCAAATATAATTTTTAAAAATATATTCTGAAATTTTAAATTCAACCTTTTAATAGCTTCCGAAGAAACCATTTCAGTGCTATGCTGCTTTTAAAGAAACTGACTCAGAGTATTTCTTATCCAAAATAATAGATTGCCTTCCAAAATATAGAATTTCTAAATGAAAATGTACATAAGTTGGAATTTTCTAACACTAAAAAAAAAAAATGGCTTACAGATCATCAAAGCCTTCACAGAATCACTTGTGAGAGGGGAGATACAAGCTAAAAGGAAAGAAGGCAGATTTTGCATTGGGATGGTCCCCTCACCAAGGCCACCTTCCACTTAAGGTGAACCACCTCCAAGTGTCAGGCATCCCTGGAAGCAAATGCCTCTGCATCTGATTGCTTTACAAGTTTCTATCACCGAGGCACTGAAATCCTAGCAACTGCTGCTCAGTTAAGACCTCCTCTTCCCTCTTGATACCATCTGTCTGCAACTACTGTCCCCCACAAAATAAGACACATATACTGGCACACACCCCACTGAATCAGAGAGATGACACACTTCGCTCAGTAATATCCTCTAACAACTCTGACCAATTGCTCATCTACTTTTGAGATTCATTACCAGACTTGCAAGAGCGACTCAGCTATAGAGAGCAAATATTTTTAAAGTATAAAAGTATCAAACATATAAACAGTTCCTGTAGCAATCTGTTTTTCACAGCTTTTCTGACTTTGAATAAATGTCCTCAGGTCACTATATTTTCATTCACAATTCAACATCATTTACATTCTTTCCCAAGCCACTAAAAAAGCTGGAGAAAGCTCCACAAAAGTTTGCTCAAAATAATAACTGAAATGGTAGTTTTTGATTATGTAATTAGTTCTAAATCCTCTAATTTCTTTTTTAAATTTTTTTAAATTAAAAGGCATGTTTTTAGAACATATGTTGTACTTTAAGCCATTATGTATAAAAAGCTTTGTACAAATACAACTAATTTTCCCTCATCTATTAAATGATAATCTCAGTTTAACACAATAAAACACAAAACTCTTAATCTCTTTCTAGTCAGCTTATTAGCTATAATTACAAGGAAATACTATTGAACAGTACAATTTGGCAAAAGTATTATGTATGTTTTAGAATTAACATGTAGGTGTTTGGCTATTAAATACTTCCATAAATTGCTATCTGCAATTTAAAATTGATATTTATTTAGTAAATTAGAAAATTAAGCAAAATAGAATCTATTTTCATTTGCAGATTTCACTGGTTTTTAATGTCAATGTAACAAAACCAAATGACTATTAAAAATATAAATTAGAGTTTTAAACCTACATCATTATCTAAGTTATCAAGTAATTTTTTTCCTTTATTGCTTCTATAACCCTAATACTTAGGTCTTAGAGGTCACAAAAATGTGTATTCACTTAGAGTATTAAAATTAACCTTTTGAAAAATGTGTAACTAAACACCCAAATCCAAAGTCAAATCAAAAGTAACTTTAAAGTTTGGTATCATATATTTTACATGAACATGTTATAACCACACATGAAAGCTTTAATAATTAAATCCAGGCATTAATTTCTAACTCAACAAATTTTTTAAATAGGAGGCAACCATATGACTGAAAAGTCTTTTCTGTTTCTAGAAAATTAAAAATTGATACAGGAAAAGCCTTTGTTGTAAGGAGGGCTTGAGGTTGGGTGGGTTTTTTTTTTTTTAATTCAACTATACACAATGTAGTACATACAAGCAAAATACAATTGAGATACTGTTTTCTTTAACATTCCTATAGGAGACCAAATTCATTTGCATTGGAGAGAACACAATTACTGATTTTTAACTCATGAAAGACAAATTCATGGCTGTTTCCTACACTATCTCATAGTATTCACACCATCTCGGTGGAAGCATATCTAGCATCACTTAGTTACTTCCTAGATGTGGGAAGAAATTGCATTTTTCAAAGTTTTGTTTCTCACAGAATCATTCAACTTTAGATACAAAAGCACACTCAAGTTAGCATGTCTTAGCTCAAAACAATTTATGTAACATGTATGTTTGTGTATCTACACATGACTTTTTTTTCCTAAAGTAAACTTGCATCAATACCAAAAAGGAAATTTCTATCAAGGAAGTTTCTACAACTTTAACAGCATTTTAAAAGTTACCAGTCTTTTCATCTTTAATAAATCTTTGATCCATACATACTACTAAGAAATATGAATAGAGAAAAAAAAGATCCAAAGATTTTTATTCAACAGACTGAAAGCAACTTAGAAAGTAAGCAAAATAGATGGTCTGTTCATGGTTCATGTTAATTTGCATCTAAGAATAAAACTCATGTGGCAAAAAGAATGTTCTTCTCAATAATTGTGAAAATACTGGCAACTAGTCTGTCTACTACATAACAGCACATATACAATGATGCTGAAACAGTATTTAACCAAAGACCAAATTGGTAAGCAAATGGCATACCAATAATTTCATAAATTAAGATAAAAAAATCTCACTCCAAACTATCATTAGCTTTTTAAAAATCCATTTGGGATGTACATATTAAAACAGCTTCTTGAGAAATCAAAGAAATAAGTACAATATACAGAAAATTAGCACTCAATTGTTGAATCATATTTTAAGCAAGCAAGCAATAAAGATGAACTGTTTTCTTCACATTTTCACTTCATCTAACACAAAACCACATATAGAACTGACCTAATGCTCACAGATTTACTTCTAACTTGTTAATTTTCATAGAAATGCAACAAAAGAACACCAAATAGTCACCATATAACATAAAAGCTTTGGTTTCAAATGTCACAGTACCCTGGTTTTTTGGAAAGCCACCAGCGTGGTGGTGTCCAGTACTACATGAGAATATACTGCTGCCCCATCCCAGGAGTCTGAACTCAGTTCACAGTACCAGTCATAGCTTTCTCTCTCTCAGCCTGCACACAGTAGCTAATTTCTGCATTTTAATCTAATGAAGGAAAGGAAAAAAAGACTAAAACTATCTAATAGAAATGATACGACTTCTTTCCAACAGCACTTATGCATACATTTGGTATGTTAAACATCTTCAAGTGTAGTGAATGATACACAGCACATTTTAATCTACTTTCTGGGTATTTCATATCACCAACACAGTAAAAAAAAAAAAATGTGTACTAATAGAACTAAGTCCTAGATTGTTCTTTATACTAAATACCTGAGACAAGCCTGTAATTCCAAACTTATATAAACAAAATTATTTAAATGATACTCTATCCAACAGCAAATATCTGCATTTTGAAAGAAAAAAGCTAAAAAGTAGTATATTTGTTGATGAGTTTCACTTGATGGTAATGACTTTAGATAAACCAGTATTCCATTTATATTGCAAAATTCAATGATGTACACTGGAACATGAAATGAGACACCAGCTAACCAAAGTTAAAATTCTAGTGATTTTTATTAACTATAACCCCGAAAAGGATGCACAATAGCTAGAGGGCCAACAGGATTAGACATTTATAGAAACACAGTGCATCAAATATTTTGAATGGTTCTTTCAAACATTATTCAATACCATCTCAAATTTTCAAGTGTTATGAGATGAGTAAATTAAACTTCAAATAAATAGTATAACAGAAAGCTTCCACTTGGACTTTCAAGCAAAAAAAATTTTTTGAAAGTCTGCAAATCTAGAATACTGTATTAAAAACCAATCAGCTACATATTACATCTTTTCCAACATAAGGAAGTAGCTTAGTATGAGACCTTAAAATGGAAACTGTAACTCTTAGCTTTTTTTAAAAAAAGATATTAAGTAGTTTTCTAATATGTCACAATCATTTGCAAACAAAAAATATTCTGTTGCTTAAATTAAAACGTATCTAGAAGTGTGCGCACAATCTTTCACAAATTCCTTCAAAAACACATCCAACCATTTATTAAAGAAGTTTGTCTTAAAATCTATTCAATCCTGGCAAAAATCAAGTGGCTACCCAATTGATTAACACAAACTGTAAAGGTGGTAAATCAAAGAATTCTCTTAGGCTTTTGAATTCAGCTACTTAATGGCTAATGGTAAAGAAGAAAAGTTAGAAGTGAGTAATAAAGGGCCCCAATTTAAAGTCCACAATAAACTTTTAAACCAAGATGTTCTTTCTCCCTCATTCTTTCCTCGGTAGACATTTCTCAAGTTAGCAAATCACTGTGAAGTCCAACCCCCACCAAACTTGTTACTCCTTCCTTAATAACACTGCATTTAAATGTGACCGTCTATTTTGCCATTGCTATTTGTTTAGCCTCAAACATTTCTTAAAAGCAACAATAACAACAACGTGCTCAGAAGCAACGCTGTTATCTCAGTGACTAAAAGTCTAGCTTTTTACTGCCATCCAAACCAAACAAACCTCCTTCTTTAGAATGCTATGCAAAATACTGACCCCTTGCTGAAAATTTTACTATTCAACACTAAACTATCTAAAAAAGAAAAGTAATTAATCGAGTAGTTTAGTTAAGCAATTCAGCTGACACAGTAAATATTTACTCTTAACATCTCACAGGAAGTCTTGACAAGCATTTGTTGTATTGTGCTGGGGTGGGGGGAGTGGGAGTGGGAAGTGGGGGGTGGGAGGCAGCTTTCGATAAACAAGTCAAACAGCCCCAGCGAGCGAACTAACCTACCTAGTGTTCGCCTTCCCGACCCCCAATTAGGCACCAGATATTTTCCAAGTACAGTAAACACCTTATATAATGAAACTAAAAAAGCTTAACTTTCTAAACTATGTATCTCCCCTAAGAAAACAAATAAAAACCTTTTGTGAAACTGTAAGAACACATTTTTAAAAGCTGAGTGTTTTTTTACTTGTAGTTAAACCCAATCCACACACATACACACACACACACACACAAAAACACTAAGCAAAGTACTGTATATTTACCTTAGCTTTTTAGAGACTGAATAATCAACTTCCATGATTTTCCCATGCAATTCCACTTTACCTTTAAAACAGAAATTTAAAACACTCAGAACCCTCCCGAGAGCAAACCCGCAGGGGTCTAGGAGGGGCGCGCACACAACTCCCAGCTCGGGCTCCGCCTTCGGGAGCCCTCAAGGGGTCTCCTACTCGGCTCCGGCTGGGCCCACTTGGCGCCCGGCGTGAAGAAAGATGGGCGCCCCGGGTCTCGGAAGAGGTGGGAAGGGTGCGAGCCCGGGTCCGACCCCAGGTAGAGCTGTGGGTGGCATTACCGGAAAAACAAATTTAATAAAGAGCGGCGCCAATTTGAAAGGATGAGCTCATTTGAAACTCAAGCTGCAGGGCTGGCGCGGCCCCGTCCCTCTCCCGGCCCCCACCTTCCCATTCCGCTAAGCCGGGACCCGCAGGCTCCGCGGCTCTGTCCCCCCACCCGCCGCCCCCCTCGCCCCCTGCACCCGAGAAGACGCGCCGAAGCCCCCCGGCTGTGGCGCCGCCGCCACAGCCCCGTCCCTGCCCGCTTCTGGGTGTCACCTTGGCCTCGCTGCCACCCCGCCCCCACCCCGCGCCCTTGAGGAAGGGGCTCCCGCGGGCCGGGGTTCGGGGGGCACGGGGCCCGGGCCGGGGGCGAGCGCGGCTCCGAGCGGTGCTTGTGCAGAGGCGCGGGGAGCGCGCGCGCGAGCAGTGTGTCGCGCTCCGAGTCCGTCTGGGTCCGGCGCGCTCGCGGGCCCCCCGGTCGCCTCTTTCCAGGTTCTCAGCACGGGCCCCCACCGAGTTGAGACAGGGCACCTCGTAAAAAGGTGCTTCTGGCCGAGCGGGAGGCGGGGGCACAGGTGGCGGAAAGCCCCCAGCCCCGAGTTCTTCTCAATAAAATCGGACAAAAAATTCAGGGAAAAATAGGAGCGCTGGAGAGACCAGCGAAAGAGGACTGAGGCTCGGGAGCAGACCGCGGGAGATGTGCAGGCGCGCGAGGCTGGGGTTCGGGGAGCCCCAAGACCGCGAGAGGGCTCAGCAGGGTGGAGCATAGGGGGCGACGAAAGTGGGGGTCGAGGGGTCACCTGGGGAGGGGGCTGGAAGAGAGAGTGTGGCTCTGGGGACGCCAGAGGCGAGAGGTCCGGGGCACGAGGCTTGGGAAGGAGGAAGGTCCGGTCAGGGGAGGAAGAGATGCTGGATTCCGGAGGGGGAGTCCCCACAAAGGGGGTGACAGGAAGGTCAGGGAAGAGGGGGGACAGGGGGCTCCGGGGTGGGGGTGGGGGAGCTCCAGGGAGCAGCTCGGAGCAGCGGGAGCACGAGGGGCACCCCCCCGAGAGAGAGCGAGCGAGTCTCGGGGACCCTCGGGGGGCGCCCGGGGCCGGGGCTGGGGAGGGGCGCGGGCCGCGCCGGCCGCGGGACTTGCGGGTCGAGTGCGTGGAAGTGAGCGTGTGGGCGCGGGAGCCCCGCCGGGCGCCGCCCGCCGGACTCGGCCTCCCCGCGGGCGCCGTCCCGGCCGAGCGGGGCGAGGCGGGGGCCGGGGGCGGCGGCGAGTGCTCACCCGAGAGGGTCTCGATGGCGCGGATGGCCCAGTTCTGGTCGGGGTAGTCCACGAAGGCGTAGCCAGACTTGAGCAGGACCTGTCCCGCCAGGGGCAGCTTCCTGTCCCCGAAAAGCTGCCGGAGGTCGTCGGCGGTGACGGCGGGGCTCAGGTTCCCGATGTAAAGCTTGTTCATCATCCGCGCCTTCCCCGCGAGCCCGCGGCTCCCCCGGCCCGGTACCCGGCGCGCCTCGCCGCCTCCGCTGCCC
The DNA here is from genome assembly GCA_004026905.1 of Hystrix cristata. Lineage (NCBI taxonomy): Eukaryota > Metazoa > Chordata > Mammalia > Rodentia > Hystricidae > Hystrix > Hystrix cristata. The sequence goes on along the minus strand of PVJO010005438.1, from coordinate 15,682 downwards.
GCGTCTCTCCTCCCCCGCCGCCGCCGCCCGCCCAGCGCTCGCCCGCCCCCCACCCCCACCCTCGCCCTCAGCCTGGCTCCCCCCACCGCGGCCGGCCCGGCCCGCCCGGGGGCAGAGGCGGAGGCGGGGACTCGGCGCGGCTCCCTCCTCGGGGCAGAGTCCCGGGCCGGGCGGCGGCGGCGCGCGGACAAAGCGCTCTCTCTGCCTCCCTCGCTCGCGGTTCTGCCTCTCGAGGCGGCGGCGGGAGGAGGAGCGGCGGCGGGCGGCGGCGGCAGCGCACCCCGCGTGTGTCTGTGTGAGAGTTTGTACGGCGTGAGCGCGGCCGAGAGCGAGCGAGCGAGCGCCCCCGCCCCGGCCCCGCGTGCGCCCCTCGCCGCGCGCCCCCAGCGCCCCGAGCGCTCGGCGCCGCTCCCCGGGCTCCCGCCCCGCGCCCGGCAGGCGGAAGCGGGTCGCGGCCCGGGGCGCCGGAACCCGGGCGGGCGCGGTGGGAGCGCGGGCGTGGGAGGCGGAGGGGCTGCGGGCCGCGCGGCCAGGGCGTGCGCAAGGTGGACCGGATGTGAGCGCGGGCCGGCCGGCGGAGGTGCGGCTCGGAGGTGAGAGGCCAGGCGGCCCCGGGGCAGACGACAACTTCGCGGCAACTTGGCCGAGAGCGGCTCCCTGCGCGTGCCCGGCGGTGCGCTCGCCCCGAGCCCGGGTCTTCGTGGCGACCGGGCGGCGCGTGCGGCCGGAGGATCGCGGACGGGTGTCGGGGCGCCCGGACCGGGGACCCTGCCCCGGGGAGTCGCTCCCGCCCCGGGGCTCAGTTTCCCGACCTGCAAGAGGAGGCGGAAGGCCGAAGCGGAGCCGGGTCCCCCGCGCCCAGACCTCGCGCTCGAGAAACCCAGCCTGACGTTGGCAGCTGCTCTCCGTTCTGGGAAGCGCCGAGGGATCCCCGGGCGGCCCTCGCGCGGCCAGGTGGCGGGTGGGGACGCGACCGCGGCGGGGATCGGCGCAGCGGCGGGTCCTGTGCGGTGGCTCAGAGGCTTGGAGCGGGGGGCCGACACTGGCTGCAGAGCTGCGCGGGGGAGCTCCGTCTCCGAGCCAAGGTGGAGGGCGCTGGAAGCAGGGGTGCTCAGGCTGCTGTAGGAGTTCCCCGAGTGTGGGGAAGGGCCGGGAGAAGAAAGAGGTTCTTCCCAGCGGAGGAAACAGCTCGACCGACGGAGGAGGAAGGGTTGGGATGAGCAGTCCGAACCGAGGAGCTCAGGAAGGAGCCCGGCCAACCAGAGGCGGGCTGCGAGCTCCGGGGCCCGACGGGAGGTCTAATGGTTAGAGCCTGGTCGCTGCCGGGAAATGAAATTCTACAGACAAGAGAAAAATGGCAGGTTTCGGGGTCGAGTCCACCGAGCTCTTGACTTCTGGGAGCCTCGACAGAGCTGAAGCTGGAGGTTTGTGAGGGCTTTGGACGCCGAGGGGCGTCTCTGGGTGGCAAAGCCACAGACGCAGGAATGGAGCAGGTTCCCATGTCCTGGCTGGCTCGTGAAATGCTATCTTTGCCTAGTTTTCCTTTGCATAACGTGGGCTTGTTGAGTGTTTTATGCTCTGCAAGCACTCTCAGGTAATTCGGAGCACTGTTACTGTGGAAGGCCTACCTTCTCTGGACCGACCCTCCTCTGCCCAGCTGTATGGCCTGGCATGTTCCAGCATCCCTGAGTCTAAGTGTCACTATAAAAAAGATATTGGGGGGGGCACTTGCAAGGCATAATGGATAACTGTGTACTATGCTGAGGCACCCACACTGTGGACCCACACTGCTTGTTTTCTTTGCCCAAGGAATTTAACAGCTTTAAAATACTTTATTTGGGGAAAAGAAGTCTTCTTAAATAATTAGTTGTCCAGAGAATGAAAAAAAATTAAGAATTCATTAATTCATTCTCACTGAATATTTGCAGTTATTTTAATTCTGGCTTTTGTCTCAAATATTCACGTATTTCCTACTCACGAAAAAGAGTTGGATTTCACTGCTGCCGGAGTTGGAAATCAACTTTACCACTATCCTCCAAACTAACAGACGAACTAGGTATGGATGCTTCCTTACTCAAATGGAGGAGAATAACAGATGAAAGACTTGTGAGCGCATAAATCACAGCAGACCGGGAGCCAAGTATCTTTAGATTTACTTACATAAATGCCCCTAATAGGAATTGTCACCTTTGTGTGTTAGGACAGCTTGTTTGCTTATTTATAGTAATTCAAAGCTACATATTGTAAAAGAAGAGAGGGAGGGGCAGGCATAGTTGGTCCCCTCTGAAAGGGTCGTAAAACTTTCTGGTTGTACCGTATTTTCTGACATACCAATTATTTGATCTGTTTGCAGAAGCACAAATGTTTTAACGTGGATGCTGTAGTGGGCAACAGCCTTATCAGACAGAGGTGGCTTCTGGTGAGTTCCTTAGCGCTGCTCTCCAGGGTCACTGTTTTTCTATGAAATGACTGCACTTTGCTGTACTTGGTGTTTTCTGTCCTGCTGGTATTTTGTAAACAGTGGCGCTGCAGAAAAAAGAGCTTGAATGGCAAGCGTGAGGGAGGACACTGTTTCTCCATGTCTCTGATTTGCAGTTCCTTATCTTGAGATTTGGAGTTCCTTTTCATATGATAGGGAAGGAGTGAGTGGGGAGACCTTTGAAGACTAGGGACAGCCTCCAAACGCAAGACCAGAAATCCAAGTCATTGTTCCTGCCTGACAAAACTTACAGTCTGTTTTCTCTCAAGCTTCCCCACCTCATCCCTTCCCAGAGAGCTGAGATGGAGGTCACTCGAGCTGAAGTCAAAAATTTGGAGAAATTCTTACGATAGGCATGTAACATTTTAAAGCTTTTCCTCAGGAGTTTCAAAGGCAGTTCTAAACCTCATGGTTTTCCGATGATTCTTTAGGGCAAAATGATGGTAAGGTGTCTGCGACAAGATTTCTTAATCTCACTTTGCATGTAGGAAAATAAGCCAAGAAAGTAGAACTTCCTCCTGGTCACACAGAGGGCTTGAAACACACTTGGAAAACATGTTAGCCGAAGAATCTAGGAAGTATTAAGTCTTCATCTTGGAATTTCATGACCAAAACCTTTTTGTCCATGGTCAGAGTGCCTTCAAAGGGTATCACTGTGGCAGCCTCAATCTTGTGAACCCATAAGACCCCAGTGGAAATGGGATCTTGACAATGGTCATCAGTATAGCCAATCTTCTCCATAATGTGAAAAGTTGGATGAGAAAATGAAGCCTGTCTATTGAAAGACTGGGATAAAACCAGCAGGGAAGTAATTTTGAGAAGGTCATGTCAGCATCGGCCTGTGCACCAAGAGAGATTTGGTGGTTAGGTGGTATCCCTCACGTACCTTTAGTTGAGTTGGTCTAAGGGAAAGTGTGTGACCTTAGTTGAGCTACTTTACCTCTCTGGGCTTCAGATTGCTCATCTGTAAAATACCCCACCATTTCCTCACAGTAAACTCCAGCTCCCTTGCACCTTTTATATTCTCCAAAGCCTGGGCCATCCCAGAACTCTGCCCCTCTGTACACACTGTTTTCTGTCCCTGGAATGCCTTTCCTCTGGTAAATTCCTTCCTCGCCTGACTTGGCATCAAGATATGCTCAGCACTTTCATACGGATAAGAAATACCTTGTCTATTAGAGATCATTGCATGATGATTTGAGTATACTGAAAAAAAAAACTGGGGGTGTACCTTTTATTTTTTTAAATTTCTGTGGTATCAGGAATCAATCTCAGGCAGGTGCTGTACCATTAAGCTATGGTATGTAAATTACATATCAATTTTTTAAATTCTATAAGAAAGTTGTTCTGTTACATGATGAGTTTCTAGAATTAGCTCTTGTATTTTTACCCTCTGGATCTCCTTCAGCCAGTATGAAACCTGGTCTGTAACGGGCTCAGTTAGTATTTGTTGAAGGCACAAACACCATCTGAAGACTCAGACTGAGTGACAGGGTATGGTAGGTCCCTGTCTGGCACAGTGCTTGACATGTAGCATGAGGACCGCTTCTCCCCATTACAACTCCTCCATTGCACAGTGTGTGGCACTGAGGACACAGAACAAACAGACATCTTGATTTCAAGGAGTTTATGGTCAGTGAGGGAGGTCAGTGGATGCACGTTACTGTATGCTTTACAGGTGCCACGGCAAACTTTGTGAGCAGAGAAGAGAGATTTCATTCAGCCCATGGTGGGAGGGATCATCTTGGAAGAACTGAGGTTGGAAGTGGGTTTTAAAGGACAAGTAGCACTTTGCTGGTAGAAGGCATGAGAGGAACTAGATCCCAGGCAAAGAGAATAGCATGTACAGAGGCACATGATAAAGCACTGAATCCAAATCAACATATAGTCAGAAGTAAGTTTGAGAAAAAGAAATAATGCAAAACAAGTTCCCAGAATCAAAGATACGGATCTCCAGATCGAAGCAGTTTGCAGAATCTCAGCACAGTGAATGACACAACATCCATAGCAGAGCACATCACTGTGAAATTTAGAACCCAAATTAAAAAACATCTTGGGCAAAACAGATCACATGCACAGGGTTTGGGAAGAGAATGGGAACATGTTGTTCTGTTATTAGTACATGTTTGCAGTACATATTGATTACATTCCTGTGTGCAGTTGGTACATGGACCTAACATATCTTAATCTCTATATTTTGTCCCCTTTTCCTCATCTTCCCCCTCTCTCCAGCTCTTGATCCCATTCCCTTTTATAGAAGTTCTATCTCCCTGTTTCCTACTATCTTTCATTTTGCTCTATAATTTATTTATATTTTGGGTCTCTTTATAAGAGAAATTGTGTAATATTGAAGCTTGTGTGTCTGATTTATTTCATTTAACATGGTCTCAAGGTACATCCATTTTCCTGCAAATAACTCAAATTTATGGCAGAGTAGTACTCCACTGTGTATAAATATCATATTTTCTTTATCCATTCCTCTGTTGATTGACATACAGACTGCTTCCAAGATTTAGCTGGTATGAATTGTGCTGCTACAAACATGGGTGTGCGTGTATCACTGTAATATGATGTCTTTAACTCTTTGGGGAAAATTCCTAAAAGGGCAATAGCTGGGTCAATGGGATTTCTTGTTGTTTGAAGAATATCCATAGTGATTTCCATAACAATTGCACTAATTTACCTTTCCACCAACAATGTAGAAGAGTTCATTTTCCCTGCAGCATCATCAGCATTTGTTATTTGATTTCTTGAGGATAGCCAGGGAATGTATATTTTTAAAACAAAAGAAACTAGACAGCAGTAGTGGCTTGAGTGGCTCTGGGTGGAAATTACATTCAATCTAGAATTCTAAGTCTAAGGAGACCAATTAAAAAGTCATGCAAGGATTCAAATATGCCCCCATTTAGGGGAAACTACTAGGAAATATGTGCCAATGATACCATGAGAGAAGAAGAATGTCAGCAGTGCAGCCATTTAGAAATCAACCAGCATGGACTGGAACAAAAGTCTAGATGACTCAGAATGAAGACATCAAGGGACAAGCTCCCCAAATGTAGCTCATTTTTATGAATGCAAAGTATTTATGATGAGATGGCAAGCTTTGAGCATTGCGGGGGACAGATCACAGGTATATGGAAAACTGGGCAAATGAAAAAACAAGGAAATCATTAACTGTGGGAAAAATATACAAGAAAAGAGCCATGGTCAAAGGCTCAAAAGAAAATAATGCGTAAGGTCACAATGTAAACTCTGATGTATTATCCACACTGCATAAAGAAAACTTAGAAATCGGCCAGGAAAAGATAATCATTAGAAAAATGGGCAGAGAATATTAATGAGCCAATTCACAATCATCAAATTGACAAAAATTCTGATGACTCTGGGAGTCTGTGAAGATGTGTGGCCACTGCCGGCAAGAGTAGGTACTGGACTTTGAAGAGTAATTTATCTTTCTCAAAGTAAAATCTTTACTTTGAAGAGTAAAGCTGAAGATTAAGTCGGGAGGCTACCTGGCCAACACTCCTCCAGATGGCTGTTGCTTATTGCTTATTTCATCTCTCATCACACCTACATTGTTCTTCCGCCCTAGGTCTCCCCAATAACCTTTTCATTTCACTGAAAAAAGAGATGAAGTCAGAAGCAGCTCACTGTATCTGCCCACATACTTGGATCTGTAGCTATAGACTCTGCCCCTTCTGTACTACAGACAACTGCATTATCTCAGAGAAGGGAAAACTGATGACTCCAAGGAAATGAGTAAGCATCCTTTGACCTAGCAATTTCTCCTCTAAAGAAAATATTCGTGGAGAAATGTGTAGGAGACTTAATTGTAGCAGTGTGAAAGTGAAAAATTGGAAAGAACCTTAGTCCATTTTTTGTGCTTTCATTCCAGAATGCCACCAGGCTGAGTTACTTTTCAACAATAGAAATATATTTGGTTCATGGCTATGGAGGCTGGAAGGTCCAAGATTGAGGGGCCACATGTGGCAAGGGCCTTCCTGTGCATCGCAACAAAGTGGAGGGCCTCACATGGCCATGTGTCGTGCATGAGACTGCAGGAGGAGGCTGAACTCAACAGATCCCTCAGAATCTAATGATCACCTCTTATCTGTCACTCCTCTACCCTGCTGCGCTGGGGATTAAGTTTCTGACACATGAACTTTAGGGGGCACATTTGAACCACAGCAGAACCTGAATGTCTATCAGCAAGAAAATGGATTTTAAAAATTGTGGCACAGCAGCCAGGCATAGTGGTATGTGCCTGTAATTCCAGATACTTGGGAAGCTGAGGAGGACTGTAAATTTGAGGCCAGCCTGGGCAACCTGGCAAGCACGTCTCAAAAAGTAAAAAAATGGGTAGGGATATAGCTCAGCGGTAAAGCACTTGTGCAGGACAAAAAAAAAAAAAAAAATTGTGGCATAGCTATAAATTTAATATTGCACATCAGGTCAAAAGATAGGCATGTTCATTCATTTTTCTCTGCAGTCATTAGTTTGCCCCTTTTGGATGAAATAAATGAAACAAGTTACATGTATCAACATTAAAAACTAAAACATGCTAAGTGAAGTTACACTGTAGAAGGATGTGTTATGTTTATACAAAGTTTGAAACATGGGAAACAATTCTGTTGATATGGATATATTTGTATGGTATAATTCTGTAAAAACATGGAACAACAAACTCAAACTTCAGGACGATTATGTCTAGGACAGGAGAAAAGGGACTAGGATTTCAATTTTATTTGGTCTTTTGTTTTTAAAGCTACTTGGTAGCTACATGGGTATTTATCTTTTTTATCTTTCCAATAACAAAAAATTTATTACACTGTGAGATTAATGATGTTTCTTAACCCACATTATGCATCATAATTTCCAAGAAAAATTTAAAAATACAGGCTCCTAGCCAAGAGTAGGGACATATACCAGTAAGGAAGAGGATCACAAGTTTGACCCCAGCCTGGGTAACTTAGTGACTTGGCAAGACTCTATCTCAAAATAAAAAAAAAATTTTTAAAGGGGCTAGAGAGCTGGGAATTTAGCTCAGTGGTTAGAGTGCTTGCCTTGCAAGCACAAAGCCCTGAGTTCGATCCCCACCACCAAAAAGGGGGGGGGTGCTCTGTAGTGTAGTTTAGCGTGAAGGTCCTGAGTTCAATCCGTAGTACTGGGGGAAAAAAACGTCAAATTCCCACAACCCAGCAGCAGAACTCCAGAATAAAACCTCTACATTAAAAAAAAAAAAGGAACACATGCGCACACATATGCATATGAATATTTCTATGTATAGTACACTATACAGGGTCACACCTACAGGAAATTTGCAATAATAGCACAGGGAGGTCCCACATACTGTTTACCCAAATTCCCCAAATGTTTATATTTTACCACATTTTTTTCTGTTTCTCAACCATTTGAGAGTAAGCTATAGCCTAAATATTTCCATTTGTATCTGCTGAAGAAAAGATATACAAGTGTGTATCTCTCTAGTACAAAGACACAAACTGGGAAGTAACTATTGATCCTATAATCTGTAGCTGTATTTAGTTTCACTAATTATGTCAGTAATGTTTGTTACAGTAAAAGAAAATTCCAAATTATTACATTTGGTTGTCTCTTTACTCTCCAGTCTACACAGTTCCTCAGATGTTTTTTGTTTTTCATGACATTGACATTCTTGATCAGCACAGGCTGTTTATTTGATAGAATACCCCTCAATATGGGTTTGTCTGGTGTTTTTTTCATAATTAAATTTAGCTTACGTATTTTTCTGAAAGATACCACAGAGGCGATACTGGTCAGAAGGCATGTGATGTTGTCCCATACTGGTGATACCTACTTTGCCCACTTGGCTTGGGTGGTGGGTTGGTATCAGGTTTCTCAGTTGTAAAAGTACTAGGTATCTCTTGGAGATACTTTGAAACCATGTATATACTTTGTTACTCCTCAAAATTTCGGCCACCGGATTTAGTGATACCTATAGTTGATTCTTACCTGAATTAATTATGGTTGCCAAGTGCTGAATCTGATTTCATCATTCCTTTTGTATTTATCATTTGCCTTTCTATTGTAAGGAAAGACTTTCCCTTTTCCCCATACACAGTATTTTATCAGCGTGTACTAATGGATTCTTATTTGATTCAACATTTACAATTATTATTTTGATGCTTAAGTTGTCCCAGATTTGGCCAGCAAGAGCTCCTTCAAGCTGGCACATGTGAACCTCTGATGTTGTTCCAGGTTTGTACTTTTTCTCTGCCTCAGTCCTATAATCAACCACTATCTAAGGCACCTTAATACTTATTAGCAGAGAATGGTATGTAGAAACCAAGATCTACATGCTAGATATGCTTATTGCTGTGGGACTATTATTGATTCTAGATCCTCTTAGTTGGAAAAACTAGGAAAAAGATTGTATATGTAAACATCTATACCTGCCTATACCTATCTTGTACTATATTAAAAATCACAAATTCAAGGAGAGGGAGGGTTGGGGAAGAGTTGATCAATGCATTAAGTTACAGTAAATGAGGGCCAAGAAGTTCTGGTTTGCTACTACATAGTACAGTGTTTTAGATAACGATATTGCTTAGTATATATTTTTTTAAAGCCAGAAGAAAGGATTTTGAAAGTTTTCATTACAAAGGATGATAAGTACAGTATTTGTAGAAATATGAATGTTTAAGTTTACATAAATATTACAGAATCTGGCTGGGGATTTAGCTCCGTGGTTAGAGTGCTTGCCTTGCAAGTGCAAGGCCCTGAGTTCGATCCCCAGCACCAAAAAAAAAAAAAAAAAAGAAAATTACAGAATCTATACATATACTGAAACATGACATGGTGTTTCATTACTAAGTGCTATTTTAGTATTTTTATGTATGACCTAAATTAAAGTGAAAAAAAATTTTTTTTAAATCACAAGTTCACACCAATACCTCTGATTCCACTACAAAATTCTCTCCTGCTTCTTTCAAAGGTGAGAAATCTAACTCCCATTATCTACATTACTTATTTGCTTAATCCTAGTAAACAGAATTATTCATGTTACTTTCAAACAGAAAAACAAACAAAAAGCCTACTGTCTACATTTCAGTTATCTAGTATTTGTTGAGAGTTCTTTTTAAGGATATATAATGCTCCTTCAGCAGCACATATACAAAAACTTAAGGAATGTATAACTAAAATACATTGTTTAAAAGTTGTTTTATTTTCCTCCTGCAATGTTGATTATTTTATTCATTTGCAATTTGATTGGTTCATTTGTTTCTGGGTTTTCCATTCTAATTTCCTCCCCATTCTTTGATTTTATTTTTTTCCTTTTATTGTTAGGTAAAATATTAACAAGATTGCAAATCACAGAACTCCCTCCCTTTCACATCTCTTCTATTCTGTGGAACCCATTTCCACTAACCCCTGAGGGCAGCCAACTCATTAATCTCTGATTTATCTTTCCTGTGTGCCATTCTGCATGAACATATATATGCATATTTTCCTATTCCTCTTGTTTCCTGCAAAAATGTAGCATTTTACTGATACTCTTGTGCTTTGTTTACTTCACTTAACAGTAAATCCTGGAGATCATTCCATATTGATTCATACAGAACGTTCTCATTTTTTAAGCCACTGCATGGCACTCGTATGTCATATATATGGGCATGTCAGTGGTTTCTAATAGATAGTATTGTAATCTCACCAACAGTGATGCTATGAATATCCTTGTGTGTATGTGTTTTGGCATTGTTGGAGGTTTATCTTCAGGGTAGAGTCTTACAAGTGGGATTGCTGTGTCAAAAAAGTGTATGTGCAAGTGTGTGTGTGTTTTAAATATATATTGTGAAATTCTCCATAACGATTATGCCAGTTTGCATTCCACTAATACCGTATGAGTGCCTGTTTCCCTACAGCCTGCCAACAAAATGTGTGATTATGCTTTTTAATTTTGCCAATCTGATACATGAGAAATGGTATCTCAGTGCAGTTTTAATTCATAATTCTTTTATTATGACTAAGACAGTATTTAAGTATCGTGGTTAAGAATCATTTTTTTCTTACATTTTCTGTTCATGTCTCTTGCTCATTCTTCTTTTAGATTTTATCTATTTTCTCAATTTTTTGTGACTTTTTAAAAGATTAGGTATACAAGCCCTAAATAGATGTTATAAGTACATGTATTCATGATACATGTTATAAATATTTTCTCCTGGGTTTTAATTGTCTTTTGACTGTTTAAATGCCTTTTGACGAGGTATAAGACCTGAAACTTTGAAACTACAGAGACTTCCCCTGAAAAACTGTAGTCAAGTTGATGGGTCTTTGCTTTCATTTGATTCTGAGTTATTATTAGAAAGCTTTTCCCTATACTCAGGTTAAAGAGAAATTCACTCATTTTCTAAATAGGACATGTATGGTTTCTTTTCTATATTTAGATCCATGATCTATTTGGAATTTATTTTACGGCTGGTATGAGGTATGGATCTAATTTTACCATTTTTTTCCTAAACAGCTTACTAGTTGTTCCACCATTGGTTATTTTATTTTTTATTTTTTATTTTTATATTTTAGCATCACTTATTTTAGCCCAGATGTTTTGAGATGCCACCTTTATCATGTACTAAAGTTTCACATTTTAAATTTTGGGCTTTTAAAATTTTTCACTCCTTCCCCCACTTTTTTACTGGTTGTGCAGATCAATGGGTTTTATTTTGGCAGACTTTACATGCACATAACATACATGGATCATTCTCAGTCAGCCCATAACCCCCTTAGTTTCACATGCTGGGAGAAGGGACTTCAGTGCAGTGTGTCAGTAAGGGTTCATGAGGGGCACAGAATACACAGGTGTTCCTCATTCATGACCTACCTGTTTAACGACTGTTCAAACCTTTGACCTGCTGCTTGGACTTGACAACCCATCTTTTTCATTTGTACAGTTCTGCACATCTTGTTTATAGAGCCTCCATGTCTTATTTTATATAGCACATCTTGATTATGCAGTACTGTAATTTTTGCTGATTGTACTGTACAGTACTATAGTTTTATGTTCTGTCATACATTACAGTACTACATGTAAGTTACGGAAATAAAAGCAAAGTCATCAAGTTGAAGTTTCACCATTTCTTTGTTCTGAATATTGTAATGTACATACTATATACAATTCCTCATTTAGTGACCAATTCATTTAATGACCTAGTCATACGAATGGAACTCAGTCGTTAAGCGAGGAATATGATTATATAAAGAATTTAGAAGGTAAGTTTATAGTGGCCACCTGCAGAATCGGGTGGAAGAATGAAAAATGGCCATCTGCATGCTGGCGAGCCAGAGGATCTATTGGAAGGTCGAATTCCTGGAGCTCACTGCACAGTCTGGCCTGAATCCCTGTCAGGAACCCCAAGAGTCTGCATTGGAAGGCTGGAGCATGCACTGGAAGCCTGAAGGAACCAGATACAACATCCAAAAGGAACAGCAGAGACTGGACCCCCTCTGAAGAAAGGGGAAGGCTTCCTTCTTTCTTTTTTTATTTCAGCCAGGCTACAAGCCTATTGGTGCCACCCACATCTGGGGTGGGTCTTCCCTCCTCAGCTCTCGGTCTACATATCAATTATCCACAGACACACACAGAGCTTTACTGATCTACTAGGCTGGTCTCAACCTAGTCAGGCTGACATGCCACAGTTAACAGTCACAGGATACATCTTGCTGACATCCATCCCTCCATTGCCCACCTTACACCCCACCTCTTGTGCTTATTCCCTTCCTCTTGTCTCGTGATAGTCTCCCTTGCACTTTCTTGACATCTTTTTTCAATTCCACATACATATTAGAACATGGACTATTTATCTTTCTGAGGCTTGTTATTTCACTCAACATGATGGGCTCCAGATCCATCAATTTTCCTGCAGAATTTTGTTTTTATTTATGACTGAACAATACTCCATTGTGTGTGTGTACATATATATATATATATATATATATATAAAATATTGAATTTTCTTTCTATCCCATCTGTCAATGGGCAACTAGGCTGGTTCCACATCTTGTATTAGGGTCCAGATGCCACACTTAATCAGAGTGATTAAAAATCTGTGAGTGGAGTTAAAGGACATAAGAGCTGGTGAGGCACCCCACCACAAGCAGCACAGGAAGCCATTACCACCCTCAATCTAAAGGTGACCAGAAGAAGTACTTAACGAGACCAAGAAAGCTTATGGGAACTGCACAGTAGAATTAAACTTGAGTGAAACATGAGGTTGGACTAAAAAAAGTAGTGAATGTCTAATTTTTTAAAAGTTTTACTATAGTAAAACACACATGGCAATTAATCCCCTTCAGAATAACCCCCACACTGCTTTTAGCACACTTATCCCACCATGCTTGCCACTTTCTGAAGCAGTTCTGGAAGTTCTTTCATGAATGTCTTTGTGGCTGCCTGGGTGTCCTGAATCGATTCAAAATGTTCATTTTTCATGGTCATTTAGACTTTGGGGAAGAGCCAGAAGCCACACTGTGCTGGATCCAGTGAATAAGATGGATGAGGACACACTGTAAGGTTTTTATGAGCCTGTCTTTCAGTTGAATGGCACTGGGCCAGCAGTATTCACTCTATTTTTTTTTATCACACCTTGTAAAGACACAAAAGAGGACTTCCAGAACTGCTTCAGAAAGTGGTAAGAATGATGCAATAAGTGTTCAAAGTGAGGAAGAGTATATTCAGAGCGGTTAATGGCAATATGTCTTTTAGTGTAATAAAGTTTTAAAATTTTAAACATTCACTGTATTTTTCAATCACACCAAGTAGTCATTGCTCACTGCAACGTGACAGGTTGGGAAGTGGGAGAATAAAAGCCCTCTTACTCTCCTAACACTACTGCCAGTGCCCTCTGATGGCTACACCAAAGCAGAAGGCAAGCAAGAGAGCCCCTTGGGCCATTTGTCACTGGCCTCCTGCAGCCATAATAGAGCAAAGAAGGGTGGACAGTGGATTTGGAGGGGCATATGGGAGATTCCCAAGCAACACTGTAATACATTTAAGTAAGTGTACAGCATAATACTCAGTAAAAAACATCAACAAGCACTTTCATTGGCAAATCTATAAGGGAAAACGAGTCAAATAATAACAAAGGTTAAAAAGGGCAAATGCAAAAAAAAAAAAATGGCAAATGCCTAAAAGGAGGGGTTATTCCCAGTGAGAGCATACCAGCAGCTACTCTGGCTCCATTGTATATAAACACCACATTTCCTTTATCCACTGTTCTGTTCATGGACATATAGGTCACTTCTGATATTTAGCTATTATGAATTGTGTTTTATAAACATAGATATGCACATATTACTATAATATGATGCCTCTAACTCTTTCAGAAGATACATAAAAGGGGACTAGCTGGGTCAAATGGAATTTCTAGTTTCTTGTTTTTTTGAGAAATTCCCATACTGATTTCCATAGTAGAAATTTGTACTGATTTACATTCCCACCAACAATGTAGAAGGGTTCCTTTTCCCCTACAGCCTTGCCAACATTTGTTATTTGATTTTTTGGATGATGACCATTCTTTCTAGAAAGAGATGGTTATCTCAGTATTATTTTAATTTACATTTCTCTAATGGTCAGAGTTGTTGAACATTTTAATGTATTTATTAGTTGTTTGTAGTTCTTCTAAGGCGTATCTATTCATTTGCCCATTTTTTATTGAGTTTTTTACTTTTGGGTGTCTGATTTTTGAGTTCTTTATAGATTCTAGATATTAGTCCTTTGTCTGAGGAGTAGCTGGCAAAAATTTTTTCCATTCTGTAGGTTGTTTCTTCACTCTGTTGGTTCTTTGCTGTGCAGAACCTTTTTTTAAATTTGGTATGATCCTATTTGTTGATTCTTGGTACTATTTCTTGTATAATTACGGTTCTGTTTAGAAAGTCTTTACCTCTGCCTATGTCTTCAAGGGTTTTACCTATCTTATCTCCTATCAGATTATTTCTGTTTTAAAGTTTAGGTCTTTGATTCATTTTGGCTTTATTTTGGTACATATATAAGGATCTGGATTCAATCTTCTGCATGTCTGTCAACCAGTTTTCCTGGCGCCATCTTTCCTCCAGCTTATGCTTTTGGCCCCTTTGTCAAAGATCAGATGGTTGAATGTAACTGGGGTTATTTCTGCAACCTCTTTTCTGTTCTGTTGATCCATATGTCTGTTTGAGGGGTCCAGTACCATGCTGTTTTATCACTGTAGCTTTGTAATACAACTTGAAATCCAGAATTGTGTTGTCTCCTGCTTTGCTCTTGTTGCTCAGGATTGTTTTTGCTATTCTGGGTCTCCTCTGGTTTTATATAAAGTTTAGGGTTGTTTTTCTAGTTCTGTGAGAAATGCTGTTGGTATTTTGATTGGGATTGCATTAAATCTATACATCAGTTTTTGGTAGTATGCCATTTTGACACTATTGGTTTGCCTATCCAGGAACACGGGTATCTTTCCATTTTCTGATGTCCTCTTCCAACTTCTTTTTCAGCGTATTGTAGTTTCCATTACAGAGCTCTTTCACTTCATTGGTAAGGTTAATTCCTAAGTATTTAATTTTTCTTGAGGTTATTGTGAATGTTATTTTTTCCTAATTTCTTTTTCAGTAGGTTCATTATCGGTTTTTTGTGTGTTGATTACTATTGATTTTTGTGTGTTGATTTCGTATCCTGCTACATTGCTGAACTTAGTTCTAGGAGTCTTTTGGTGGAGTTTCTTGGGTCTTACATGTAAAGGATCATGTCATCTGTGAATAATGATGGACAAACTCATTTATTATTCACTAGCCTATGAGGTTAATTTTATTATTCCCTTCCTACAAATGAAAAACCAAGTTTGGAGGTAACTTAACCAAAGGCAAATAAGTAGTCAAAACCACAACCTAGGTTTAGCTCCAAAGCTCACCGTTTAATCACCACCCTGTGATGCCTCTCAGTGTAGGAATTTCAGATACAATTTCCAGATTGTTTTACTAAGGGAAAAAGTGATTCATTTTTTTTCCTTTCAGTCTTTAACTCTTCTTTCTCTCAGAGAATGACTTATTAAGCATATTAGTTTGGTTATCTTTTGTCCAGTTAGATCCCAGGCTTTTAAATACCAACCCCTAACAAGAAGGAGTTAGTTTAGAAACTCCAGTGTACATACAAATAATCTGGGCACTGGTGCACTGGTTAAAAATCCATATTCCAAGCCCAGT